>CAJPEX010002039.1:1031-45058 GCA_905338405.1 Notodromas monacha
TATCCATTTCTCTACCCCCCCCCCCCCCCCCCCCCCCCCCATTATATTGGGAGTGATTCCGTGATGTGCCGACTTCGCAATGAACCCATGTGAAAACTATATCTGCGAGAAAGCACAGAAAGCGCTCTATGGGTACAGGGCGTTTCTTTGTAAAACACTGGAAGTCAGAATATTTAATGGCTCAAATGTGTCGAATTATTCCTGTGCGTGAGCGACCAAAGGTTTGGTCTGTAATTTATTGGAGTCTAGCTGTGTTGAATTCTTGAATTCGAACCACTTTTATCCTGGTCTCCAATCATCCGTATCGGTTCTTTATTCCTTCAGTTTTCATACATTTGATTTGTACCGTGTGAATTATCTCTTTTCAGATGGCCACGAAGTCCGCTGAAAATTATTTAGCGGACTTACGGCGGTCTGTGGAAGATAGGTCCAAGCGAACTTGCGGACCGCCGGCTTCTAAGTGGTATTCTCAGCTCTTCTATCCGATCCATGTGTGCTTCCAAAAGCAAGGATTTAATTCTATGTCTCAGACATGGGTGCATGTTGCCAAGGAAATCCTCCAGCTCGTCAGTAACTTCCTTGACGTTGGCGGACGAGAGCTGTTCTCTGTTTGCCGGTTCTGGCTTTCACTCTGCGGCCAAGAGATAAGAGCCTGTTGCGAAAACGTTGAAAACACGGTCACCACGCAGTTTGAAAATTGTTTGGAATTCGCTGGCGTTGTCATTCGAATAATGGTGAAGCTGAGTGGTCATGCTTCCAAGCCCGACGTCGCAGAATTATCGTCAAAAATTTTGATGATTTTGACTACTCAGAAAGCATCCCCGCAGGTCAGTTATTTCATTAAAACTATTAGCTTGAACGTTCATTTTGTGATTAATTCATCTGTTGTAGGCCGTTCTAAACTACGTGAAAGACATTCTTACGGCTTTTGGTGATGTCGAGCAAACTGAAGATCTTTCGCCATGGTTGAATTTGTTCGGTTCAGCCTTGGTCGCCATTGCATCTCCTTTACGATCTCATGAACACGTAGCCTGTGCCGTCGAAGCTGGTCGGAGGTTGGAGTTGCCTGAGGACATCGTGAAGTATGCCATATGCTTCGGTGACTTGATCGAAACTTTGCGCGGTACCCAGTGCAATGCAAGTGGGATCTATGACATTAAAGCTCTTTCGGCAAGCGTTCAAGCTTTGTTAGAAGATGAAGCGGTTGCAAAAGTTACGCGAACCTTGTTGCTTTGCTATCGATTCAAAATCAGTACAGTGGCCGATGAACTGCAAAGGTAAGCATGTGCAATTGTTGTTCCATTTCCACGTGAACACAGTTTTTTTTAAGTTTTTCTAAGCCTTTTCATTCATCAGCTGTCATCCGAGACATATTCAGAATATCTCTTTTCACTATCTCTTATTTTGAGGTCTTAACCCTCACATTGTCTTTATCCCAGGCTTACAACGGGAATTACAGTGCAAAGCAAAACATCACGGTTAGAAATTTGAATTTAAAGAGTTATGAAAATCCATTGAAAGGAAATTGAAAACCAGTGGAAGATCAAGCTCAGTGTTGCACGATGATAGGAATGCGGTTATTGAAAATTACGAGATATACTCGCGTTGTTCTTCCTTTCGCTTTTGACCGAAGAACGAACAACGAACACCCGAAAACAATAACTGCTGATTACTGTTTAAGTGGTGAAACCGTACAATTCTTCAGAATTGATTCTGCGATGAATTAAAGAACTATTACTGAATCTCACTGAGCAAAACGCCTTACAAAAAGGTGTTCCAGAGTTTTCATCATGTTCGTGACCGCTCAAATGCGCTTACACGTTAAACTATATCACGCAGACATTTTAAATCAAAATGACAGGAAATTTAGATTCTAAAATTGATGGAGAAGTCCGGATGCGTACTACTTGAAATGAGCGAGTTCTTTTTCTTGTTGGAAGTTGTGACCTCTGTTGAGATGGAAAGACCCGTTTATTATTCCGTTGTGATTCGTGCGGTTAAAATTCTATTGTTTTTCATTTTTTTGTGGTTATGCGCAGGGCGAAGAGCGCAGATTCGGGAGTGGCACATGGCAGTCTGCTTTTCGAAGTAATCACAAAGAAAAGCTTCATAGACTTGATCGAAACATTTCCTGTCATCCTCAGTCTGAGTTCGCGTATTTTGGCGATTGAAAATTTCAATTCACTGGAAGTATCATCCGACCCCGTCATTCTGCTAGGCGTGATTCAAGTTTGCACTTTGAATTTCTGGCTCAGTGCTTGCGCTCGAAGAGAGAAGCTCGAAGCGTGCTCAAACCAGAAATTGCTTGCCACTTCTGCGTTGGAAATCTGGAAAAATCTTTCTCAGCACGCGATGTTGTACGATTGTTGGCGAGGCCCTGGTGTGGATAACCAGAAAAAATTAAAGTGAGTCATTCCAAGCTTTCATGGTCTCGTTCGACGGTTTCTATCGTCTTATTGAATCCGTAAATCGATACCAGAAGAGAAAATTCAGTCATCATGAGTATTTCGTTTATATCACGTGTTGTATCGTTCACGCATGTTCGTTGAGTAAACGAAAGATCTCGCTCTGTATGACAGAAATCTCCGGAATTGAGAAAACCAGTTCGTATTCGGTAATGTGTGTCTTATTACTGTCAATGCCAGACTCATGTGCCATAACTTTTCACAGTATTTTTCCGTTTCATAAATGCACTGAGAGAAACGTTTTCCAAAGATTGCGTGATGCTGTTCCCCACAAGTTGAATCTTCACGTAATGGATATCTGGTACAAAATTTGGCTGCCACCGATTTTTTTTCTTCGGATGAAACTACAGCGTCAACGATGATTGTCGTTCAAAGAATTGTCGCAAAATTGCTGTGAATAATGTCATGATTACTTTCAGAGGCTGAACACATTTTCAATATTGCTGATTACTTCAAGGAGTTTTTTAAAATCTAATTTCTGTTTCATTTCATTTTGAGCACATATTTGTGTACTGTTGCGATTCAATTGAAAATTTATGATGGACATTTTCGAGGGAGCAGAAACGGATGAGCCATTCCTAATACATTATTGTAACCTCACATTACTGTACTCAGTTGAGGGACTTCACAAGAAAAAGTAGCCATTGCACAGAATAGCCTATCTGACGTTTCGAATTCCTTTCAGGTTTTTAGAAAGCACTTTGAAGAGGATTCGTGTGCTAGCGCACTATATCGGACAAACGCTTGCGGATTTGCAAGACTTCGCAAAATTATTCTCGCTTTTGCAAGACTTATGTTTCTGGTATTTCTTACCGACTGGGGAGAGCTCGAAGTCGCTTCAAACCGTGTTGAACGGAGATCCGGAATCATTAATGCGCACGGTTTTCATGAGCTTCGTGGGTTTGCTCAATTCAAAGCCTAGCAAAAAGGATATTGGATTAGGATTCCAACTGTTTTTCGAAGTATTGAAATTGTTCGTTTCGCAACGGAATGCGTCAGCCAGCTTTGGATCACGAAAATCGTTGAGCAAGTGTTTCGAATATCTCGCCAAAATTTGGTACAAACTCGTTCATGCAAGTGAAGCTGAAGCGTGTCTCAAGGAAATGCTAGTCAACAAGCCCGTGAGTTGACATATAAATAGTCTTGATTGATGGCCTCTTGATTGAAAGTTATTGTGCAGGAGGACGCAGTTTCCAGTTTGTCATGGCATGCTGACAGACTTGTTGGCTTGGACTCAGTTCTCCGAGAAATTTCATTCACCTGTTTCCTTAGTGACCTCGAGAACTGTATGACAAATAATTGGTGAGTTATCGGAAGCATCGACTTTTTTTTAAAGACAGACATCAGTATTGTTTGATTTTAGTTGGTGTATTCAATTCGGTTGTTTGACGGGATGCAGCATTGTACGCGTTCATATGCGTGACAATTACAGTATTATTTTGTTTGATTATGACATGAAGACTGGGTTTTCTCTTTAACTTCAATGGTCATAGTCCGATAGGATTCCTGAAGACGAGCTGCCGTGATATATACGTAATCTACAATCAATTACATTATAGTAGAATATCATCACAGTACTGTATAACGGATTTCGTATAACGAATTATTAATAACGAATTCGTTTTTTCAAATCCATGTGCAATAGCAACAATGTCATTCAAATCGCCTTGAAACGAATTCATCGTTATATCGAAGCATTTTCCCGATCCCACCAGCTTCGTTGTATCGATTTATTTACTGTATACGATTTTTATTTTTTTTACTTCCTAGTACAATTGCGCATATCTTATTGTGATTATTCGAGCAGTCGCAATGCCATTTCAATTCTGCATTGTTGCATCTACGTGTTCAAATAAATTCTGCGAGAATGACGTGAAAGGGTACACAATTTTTCCAAGAATGGGTTTTTGCAGTTCTCTGTCGAGCAATTTTGAAACTACCTGATGAATTCGCTACCAGTTGTGATACACTTCAGTTTGCCTTCTACCAAGGACCAAAAGCCAACATGAAATTTTGAATTTCCCGCCGCAGCGTATTTTTTCGGAAGCCTACGAGAAAAATTGATATTCTTTGACTGTTAATCCACTTTGAACATGATTTGCTCATGGTGTATTACTGTACTTCGCGCTGGCCAAAACGTTCAATTAAATTTTTAATGTTATTCCTTTGAATGCGACTTTTATATTAATGTTCATGTTTCAGGAGGAAGCAGTGGTGCCGGAAGGAGCTGCTGACCTTTGTTTTTGAAAGAGGAGCTTTGATGTCGAAGAACAACAGCGACTTGGTTGGCTACGGCACATTATCGGCCAGAACAGCTCAAGCGATTTTCTTCACTCCTGGAGACTTAGTGCTTCAAGGATTGCTGGAGAAAAACGTTGTTCCTGCTTTGAAGAAAGCTCTTCCACATTTGCTCAATTTTGCCTCCCCGAAATCGTTGAGTGTTTATGACAGTGAAGCCAGAAAGTTGGAGACAGAGTTGCGACTTACTGTGGCGGAGATTGAAGTTGCGTTATGGATGTCAGAGCAAGTAATGGCCATAAATAGAATCCGACAGGAAGTTGGTTGGAAAAACGCTCTGCATTTTGCATACGACTGTGATCTTGCGGAACATGGCGAGTAAGTTTTAGATGATTGTGTGATGAAATGGATAATCCGACGAAATGCCCCTGATCTTTTTCAAAGTGACTCGGATGAAATCGCAAACAAAATCACGTCGTGCTTGGCACTGCGTTACGGTCATCAACTTGACTCCGCCAAACATCTCGTCTCTGCCCTTGAGAACCTGAAGCTCTGTGACATCGAGGTACAATTTCAGTGGGTTTCCCCTTTTATTTTTATTTAACTTGTTTTCAACTTAGAAAACTAATGCGGATTCTCGTGCCATACATCTGCTCAAATTGCTCGCCTCGCTTTTCGGGATGTTCGGAATGTTGCGAGAGGAAACGGAGGCTCACGAATGGCTAGCCAAAATTTTCAAAGTTCATTCCGTGAATTCCTTTGAAGGTGAGGGAAAAATAACCCGTCTGAAATAAAGTCCGTTGATCTTCACATCTTTTTGACAGCGTCGATCATAAAAATGCAAACTAGTACCGACGGAAAATTTAATTGGGAGCCGATAGATGAGGAATTGCGTTCCGTGATGAATCGACAGGCAACAGAGGAAACGCCTTTTTTGAACTTCCTTACGTTCCGCGGCGAAACGATGAACTATCTCCTGAGGCAACCACATACAGTAAGATTTCTATTTTTCTGGAGAAAACAAATTATTTGCACATCACACTTCGTTTGGATTTCAGAAAACCACATTGTCTAATGTAGTGAAAGATACGCAACGGGTTGTGAAAAGTTGCAAGGCTTGGATTAATCCTCCCTCCGTAGCCCAGATGTTGTCGCTCGGGAAATTTCACATGGCGCTTGGCATGCGAGATGGGCACGATTCCGATTTGCCGAGTCGTGTCAAATTCCTGACGTTCGCCATGAAGAGCATGTTATCTGTCATTTATATCCCGGCAGCCAGTGAGTTATTCAGTTTTTAAGTTTATTTTATTTGAAGGAAATTTTCTGAAGTTCCAAGAATGGGAAGTAGTTGGCGAATTGACTGGTCGTGATGGAAAAAAGTTTCCCCGTATTGAATGTTGTTATTTGTGATAACTGAGTTTTCAGTCTCATGCTGAAGAGACGCTGTTCGTAACGGTGGACGTAAACTAAACGCAGTCCAAGACTCAATGCAGTTTTGTAATACTCTGTGGATGCTTTAGTTGACAGGCTTGGTTTTGGCGAAGAAAAAACCAAGATTGGGGGGTTTTGCAACCCCCACTAAGTCTTCTTCTGAAGACCAATGCCAAAAAGCTTGTTCATTGGATAGTAGAAAGCAAATTAAGTTTTTTCAACCGACGCGTCACATTGCAGATGAAACCTAACGTCAGTTTTCCGATCTTCTCTAAATTTTGTTGAAGGATTCAATTGAAAAGATCTTCGTTTGATCGTCAGTACAGTTCATTAAGTGTTGTAGGTTCACCTGAATTCCTTCTGAATGTTACTGACCATTTCTCTGTTGCAGGCGAACCTGGGCTGATCATGTATCTCACTGCGATAAAATGCTTCTACGATTGTCTTGAAGTGCTCATTTGTATTGGTCGGGATTTCCGGTTAAACAGGATCATGGACGCTTTTTGCCACATCGGTTGGTTGGTAGCTGTCAGTCTAGGATTAGCTTTCAGGTACGTTTGCATATGGCGCAATTTTCAGCTGGAGAACAAAAGCTTTACGATGAAAGCATCGTAGTACAGTATTATGAGTAATTGTTGGATGATTTATTTACAGGGGTATATCCACGATGATAAATGTAGCAGATGTGATGCGTCTTTCTGTGAGTACTATTCATGTTAGCCGGAAGCGGTTCATGGACGCGTATACGTCTTTGGTTGTGAATCATGAGAAGACGGATAAATCCGTAGCGGCCCCAAAAATTTTGGATGCGAAGAGTTTACCAAAGCCTGTCGCAGCTTCGAAGTACCCAGTGCGTATTATGCGCTCATAACTATCATTTCGTCTTTTGACAATTGTTTGTTCCTCGCCTTTTGAAAGGCATCAGCTGCGAAGAATCACTTGGTTGTGTCGAAGCGAGCCAAGGCAAACGAAAGAACTAGACTTGGTGGGTTAGATGAGCTTGTTCTGAATGCGTCTTTAGCGCATCCTGCAGTGTTGGTGGACGACGTCGACAGCATTTCATTTCATTTGAAGAACTTGGACGTTGAAGATGACGGGATGCGCTTGGATGGTCGGTTCTTCTTCTTTTTTTTTCGCGTACTCTTGAAAACGTTTCTGCACACATGCTGATTTCCTTTTGTTTTGTGAAGGCCAATTTTTGTTCTAAACCTTTTCGATGTGTTACTCAACGTAAAATCGGAATGATTTCGATGCAAGATTTCTCCGAGTCTGAGATTGATTTTTCTTTGCAATTTTACATTTTGTAGAAGCGGATTTTATGGTTTCGAGAGATCGACTGGACAATTTGGGGGAATGCGCCAAAACCTTTTTTCACCCAATGACGTGTGAATGCCGATCGTGTGGAATAGATATGATGGCTTTGGCCATGAAAACTGCGTTGCTTCGTATGCGATTAATGATTATCGGAAAGAATTTCAACAAAATTAAGGTGCGTCAGTAAGATAATTTTCTCGATGTTTCGGAGCTACATTGCTCGTTTTTATTTTGATATTCATTAGGAATGCATCGCGGACTTGAAGTTTGGCGAGCAGAAAATGTTGAAGTTGTGCGATGGTGATCTGAAGAACTTGAACGTTCCTGTAGCGATCACGATTAGCCTGACAACATCCTTGCTTACGATGCGACATGATTCATGGCGCTTTGAAAATCCGGATAAGCTCTTGTTTCCTGTAGACTCTTTGAAGGCGCTGGATTTTAAATTGTGGCCACCCGTGATATCCGAAGGTTTGCTGCTCGTGAATGCAAGCGCTGGTTTCATCGCTGCATTCGGAACGAAAATCTTTGCTTCCACACCTGCGCCTGATCAAATCCGAGGTGATTTCAGAGTTTGATCGTTGCTTCATGTGTTAAACTAGCTGAATTGAGTTTCATTTTGGATATTACTCCTGCGAATTTGAAAATCAGGCGTTTGCTTTCGGTAATTTTTTTATTTATTCCTGTTGTATTTGGGTATGTCCTGTCGGAAAATAGTCTGGTATCTCAATCAAGTTTTCGTATTTCGGTAAGGGGAGCGATATTCTTCCCTTCGTGAAATGATTAAATTAGTCAAAAGCAAAAATGGTTATTGATCTTCGCTCTTTTGTGGGATTGCTCGTTTGATGCCGCTTTCTCGAAACTTCCTATTCTGATGTGAAGCCTCTCAGAACGTCTCATTAGGGATTCTATATTGTATTCCTCCGATTAGTAATGGGACGTTGGCCGCCTGAGAAAGTGGTCCCGGAACCGATAGCGTCAGTAAAAACTCCGGAGGATCGTAAGGCTACAAATTCGACGTGGAAGTCCCGGAACCATGCTTCGCGCAAGGAAGCCGTTCCTCCAGCCCCCGCTAAACGGCGATTATTGAAAAATCAGACATGCAAGTCGGATCTTAGTAAATCTTCGTCCGCGTCTGCGTGTGTGTTCTCAAGTCCTCTGTCGGCAACCTCAGGGCATCTATTGGCATCAAGTACGAAAACGTACGCGAGGCCACCGGGAAGAAATGCTGGGTTCACCAGTAGTAGAAGTCCTCTTGAATCAGGTATTCTCAGTGTATCAATTCTAGTGATCGTTCCTTTTTCTTATTCGCAAGTTCTATGCAGATGAAAATTTGGAACAGAAGAGCGATAATGTCGTCGTGAAGTCCAAGCTGAAAGTGGATCAACAGTCACGACTGGATTTCCCACTGCAGAATAACAGCGATGTTTTGAATGTTGGCAAAAGCTCAGAAGATACTGTTCTCGTTGCGAAAACTCCGTCGCCGCCGTGTTCCGCCCGCAAGTTGAGACCTCGATTGAAACCGAACAAATCGTGATGAAGCCAATAAAAAAAAAAACTTTATGAAGAAACATATCCACTGGTCATGTACGCCGGTGCAATTTTTCTATAGAGATTCATTATTTTGTTTCCCCGCGAGACCTCATGATTGCGATCTTCTTTTTGTGTATGGGTTTTTGCACGATGATAAATTTTCTTACCTTGAACTCGTTTTGGGTATTGCATTGGCATGTATTTAAGGTGATCTTGTAATCGTGATTCATTCCCAGGTTTTATTCATTATTTGGTGGAACGTTTCGCGGACTCGGTAGAAATTATAAAACGTTCGGAAATGCCTGCAGAAAATTTGGAAGAAGAGGGACTTCAGAAGAATCCGAATTTGGATTTGGCGCAGCTCAAGTTTCTATTGAGTCTTCCTTCACACAAAGATGACGAAGGGCTTAGAACAAGGTTGATGGATGCCATCAAGTCCAACGGTTAGTCTATTTCGCTTAAAAGTGATCGTCCGCGTGACTTTTGTGCTCCTGATTGTTGTACCATCTTCATTCGATCGGAAATCTGTATAATTTATTCTTCCTCCGTCAATTTTGTGTAGATATGGCTCCATTTTACAAAGAAGTTTGCACTGATCTTGGATGGCCTTTGGATGAGGCCTTGTTAACGCAAATGAAAGCCAAAAATGCCGCTAAGCTGAAAGAACTTGACGAAGCTGCTGAGGACGCTGAAAAGAATGCTGGTGAGACGGAAGTTCGCGACGCTTATCAACTGAAGGCAGAATATCTCTGTCGAATTGGAGCCAAGGTGAGTTCTGCATACTCGCTAAATGAAAAGTTTATATTGCTTTAAATGTAAACTATTTATTTAAAGTTTATGTAGTATGTGTCAGATTTTTTCTGTCCTTTGTTCCAAATTTACTCTTATTTTCAATGCATGTAAAAAAAATTTGTTTTTTATTTTGTTGATTGAATGCTCACAGGAGGAGTCGCTTTCCGCATTTCGTAAGGCGTTGGACAAGACGGTGGCACTTGGACACCGTCTTGACCTGATTTTTCACCTCATCCGGATTGGATTGTTTTACATGGACCACAAACTTATCGTGAAGAGCATTGAAAAAGCCAAGAGGTACAGCATTGCATTTTAATAACAAATGAAATAACGTCCGTAGCTTTTCAGTGAATGAGGAATTTTTTTTCAAGCGTAGTAGGAATCCGTCGTGGCAGTCGGAAAAATTGTGTAGTTTTTTAAATTTAATATACTAATGATTTCAAACTGCTCCTTTATTGCAGTTTGATCGAAGAAGGTGGGGACTGGGATAGGAGAAACCGACTCAAAGTCTACGAAGGGTTGTACTCCTTATCGGTGCGGAAGTTCAAACAAGCAGCGACGTTATTTCTGGACACAGTCTCTACATTCACCTCCTATGAACTTATGGACTATTCGACGTTCGTGGTTTACACAGTATACGTTACAATGCTCACGTTGCCGAGGAACGAAATGAGGGAAAAGGTGGGCTTTTAAAAAGTATATGATGTTCATTCCCTTAATTTTTGAAAATCCATTCCATGCAGGTTGTGCGAGGTGCTGAAATCCTGGAAGTGTTGCATAACCAAAGAGACGTGAAGGAATTTCTCATGTATCTCTATGATTGCAACTACGGGAAATTTTTCCTTCGTCTCGGTGAGTTATAAGCGCGACCAATATCTCATCATCGCATGGCCAGAAGTGTTGATAGTTTAGAAATATTTTTTCAAGTTCGGGGTTGAGGTTGTTGAGTGTGTTTTTGTTTATTGTAAGGGAAGTGTATTGTTTAATGTCCTATTTTCAATTTCCGTATTCTCTGCCGTCTTTTCAGCTGATGTTGAGACGATCATGAAGACCGATAGATTCTGGGCTCCTCATTATCGATTCTATGTGCGTGAAATGAGGATCTTGGCTTATGCACAACTTCTGGAATCTTATCGTTCGCTTACTTTGGCGTACATGGCAGAATCCTTCGGCGTGACTGTGGATTTTATTGACCGGTAAGTTCAAGTCGTATTTAACGCACTTGTTCGTTTTCGTTTTTAGGTTGAATGGGAGAAAGATACTGATAATTTATAGACGTGTCCTTTGTTCGTTGGAAAAGCGTGATTTCCTGTGCCTATCTTTTTTGTGCAAAATTCTTGTTGATCTTTGGAAAACAACTTAAGATTGAATTAGACTTATACTGCTTTCTCAGTTGTTTTTTTTCCCCCTTGCTCAAAGGTAAACTCGCTATCAGTAACGCACGTTCCGTTCAATGTTGAGTTTGAAAAAATCATAATTTGACTTATACTTCTAGGGAATTGTCGAGGTTCATCGCGGCTGGTCGTTTGCATTGCAAAATCGACCGAGTTGGAGGAATTGTTGAGACGAATCGCCCGGACTCGAAAAATTGGCAGTATCAGTCCACGATCAAGCAAGGGGATTTGTTGCTGAATCGCATCCAGAAACTTAGCCGCGTCATAAACATATAGTGATCTTTATTTTGGCTGCGTACATCTTTCCGTCGAAGCTAATTGCGTCGACTTTCATTGTACACTTCGTCCTGTGCAGGAGATCCCTTTGTCAATGATGTTTTTTCTTTTAATGTAATATCAGCTCGGAGCTGAGTTTCCGTCTAAATCATGCGTCGATTGTAGTCTAAGTGACCAAATTTTCCCTGGGTTTGACGGTATGTTCCAATTGGTCGAATTTGGTTGTACTGTACATAGTGTAAGCAGCTTCGTCCCGCAAATTTTGAATAGTGTTGGAATTTGTGAGCTCCTGTTGAATCTACCGCATCGTGATGATCTCGTAAATTATATTTTCAAGTTAACTCTTTCTTCCTGAGAGCTGTGACCGTCAATTCCCATGATGAAAATTGGTTACTATTCCGCCATTTCTGCGTCTCCTCAGTGGAGAAGCTACGAAAAATATCTAACCCTTATCATTTTGCAGATTTGTTCGAAGATATGAAAAGTGTAAAAGGTAAAGCTAAAAGTTCAAAGCCGACGTCGAAGAAACCATCCAACAAGAAAATCCGTGTCAAAAAGAATGCCTTGAATTCTGCGGTTAGAAAAGTATCCTCGGGACCGAAACCGTCCGCGGTCAGCAACCCGGCGTGTAGAGGGTGGTTTCTCAGACCGGTGAAATCATTCAATCGGTTCAAGCCAATTCCGGTGGAAGAACGATCCGAGAGGTTGCTTAGTGTCAGTTGGCAGAAACTCAAGTCTGCCCGGTTTCGACAGTTGAACGAATCTCTGTATTCCGTTTCTGGCGAAGAAGCGCAAGAGCTTTTCCTGTCGGATCCGAATGCGTTCGAGGCATATCACGAAGGATACAGGCAACAAGTTGCTGCTTGGCCAATTAATCCCCTTGATATCATTATCGAGCAAATCAAGGAACTGTGAGTCATTCGCAAAGGTTTTATTCTCATTTTTGGATCGATCTTGAATTATCCATATTTTCAAACGAGTGCCATGCGTCTCGAAGAGCATCAGTTCAAAAGAAGGATGTACCTGTGTTCACGCGTTTGCGAGACCTCTATTCCTGTACAGTAATAAAATCAATGTGTTTATTGGTTAGTTTCGTGAACAGATCGATGGGATATTGGTGGTTCGGGAAGAAAAAGAATTCAAATAATGCATTTTTCGTATGAACATAACGTAACTGAAGATTGTTTTTCTTTTCTGAACGACAAAAATTGTGAATTTCAGAAAGTTGAAGGAATCAAATTTGTCATGGTTGCTTCAATTTAGATCAATAAATTTCATGCTCACAATTTTATAATGATTTTATAGGTACAAGTTTTAATGGTTTATTGTTGATATTCAATTGCTGTATACGTTATTCAGTTAAAACTTGAGGGAACTAATTAATGTATCACATGAGTAAAATTTCGCTTTGCAGAATACATCCAGCTACAGATTGTGTTCGTGATGCAGGATCCCGCTGTACATGCACTGTCATTTTAATTTAACTTTTTGGTTCACCCTGTGCAATCAAGTTCTGACACTTGGTGAAGCAAGTTCTTGCATGCGCCTGCAAACCTTTTTTTTTTTTTCGTTCACGGGTATGAATAATTGAAGCACGTCTTAGAATCGGTGATGACTCACATACAAGTAAATGCGGTTTCTCCTCAACTTCAACAACTGACTCATGAAGTTGGGTGAAATATCTCTTTCGACCAAAACGTCATTTTTTTATTTTGCGTGCTTTAGGCCGAGGCATTCGAAGGTTGCCGATCTTGGATGCGGTGAAGGTAAACTCGCCTTGGCAGTTCCCCAAGAGGTTCATTCGTATGATTTGGTTGCGTGTGCGGGTCATGTTACCGCCTGTGATATCAAGAAAACTCCGTTGAAAGCCAAAGCAGTCGACGTTGCTGTATTCTGTTTATCCCTCATGGGAACTAATCTGAACGATTTCGTCATCGAGGCAAACCGGATATTGAAAGTCAAGTAAGGATGTTCTCGCTTTTTTCTAGCGTCAGTCATTTACATATTTATTTCTCAATTTTTCAAGGGGACTGTTGAAGATCGCGGACGTGGATAGTAGATTCATAGGGGAAAACGAGAAGACGAGCGAAAAAGGAATAAGCAGATTCTGCAAGGCATTGAGACAATTTGGATTTAAACTTCGGTCGAAGAACCTGGAGCACAATGTCTTCGTTTTCCTCGAGTTCAGGAAGTCTTTCAACGTTCTAGTTGGTGACACGTTGAAGACCAAGAAACCTTTTCCGGAGTTGAGCTTGAAACCGTGTGTTTACAAAAAACGATGATCCGCAAGAGAGAAAATTTTGTGTTTCATCGTGCTTTTCATAGATTCCTGAGAGAGTGGTTTTCGATTTTTTTTTTCGAATTTCCGATTCGACAGACTGGGAATATGCGTGCGCGATATGGATGGAAAGTTCTCACGCCGGTTCGCGCGATTGGGTTAATTTTTTTTGCGTTTTTCCTGACGGTTTCAGCTCTTTACTGGACGTTGACGTCAGACGAATCTAATGGTGGGTTGCAGTTCGAATTTGACGAGTTCTTCTGGGATTCCAAAGTTTCGTGACAAGCATGGCTGTGAATTCTTCGCATTTTGTTTTTGATGGTTTCATCAAAGGCCTGGTTATGTTTCAGTTTACCGGGCTGTCGACGGATTGTCTCCTGCGCTGAAGCGAGAACTTGAGCGTATGTGCTCATCAGGAAACAATGAGAAATATTCTCTGTGTCGTTCGGCGATTCGTCCAAGTCTTGACGAGCTTCCCATGATTTTCGCGATCACTCCGACGTATTCGAGATACGTTCAAAAGGCGGAATTGACGAGGTGAGGAAGGATAACTGGAAGTCTCTTAGACTGGGGATCAATGGTTATTGCAGTTGAAGTAGGCTGTGCCACACTTTCTTACATGTGCCGCGGTTCCATTGGATAGTTGTTGAAGACGCCGAGGAAAAAACTTCGTTGGTGACTCGATTCCTGCAGAAATGCGGAGTGGCGTATACTCATTTGAATGTACCCACCGATCCGAGATTCAAAACACCCGAAGCCGTCGTAAGTATTTTTGTCTTGAGTTTGAAGCAATGTTATACAGTACATGTTCTAGAGTTTCCGAGAATGCACTGATTAATTTCAAGGTCTGCTAACTTTTGCCCGTCCTGTTACGAATGCCTAATGTGAATATGACTAAAAAGTATAAAATTGGATTCCCATTTTTGACCGCGAAATGGAGAGACGGCGGAAACTTCAGAATGTATTCTATTTACGTGGGAACTAACGTGGAAGCGCTGAATCTTGTATGAATTTCGTGCATCAGATACAGTTCTGTATTACAAAAGCAAATTTTTATGATGCGCCAACGGCCAGATCTAAAAACAGTCCGCTATTGAAAAAGTGTTGATATTGGTGCGGCTTTTTCCTTATCGATGCCGAGTACAGCGGAAGCTCTAAAGTTTAACTTCCGAGCGGAAGTAAAAAGTTTCTACTGTTTTAGTTGAACGGAATTCCTCCAGAATCAAGTTGGTGTTTTGTTTTGGCCCCGTATTTTGGCGGGTTTCTTCTCAGAAGTGAGGATATTCTCAGAATTTTCAGGCAGATCTCAATTGGCAGCGTTGTTTTTATTCATGTACTGTATTAAATGAAGTTAGAGAGGAATTGAGCCAAGTTGAAGTTCAGTTGATTAATTTGTTAATGTGGATTTCCTTGACCGAAAGCCCTCCTTATTCTTTCGTGTGTACTATAAACTTGTGAACCGGCTCGCATGCGATGATTATTCTTGAGTGAAAACAATCAATTGTCGTATGCTGTCCTGAAGGTACTGTATTTTCCTCTTTTGATAATCCTAGCGTGCTCGACTAAAACCTCCGCGAGGAGTGCGTCAAAGAAATGCTGGACTTCATTACCTTTCCGAGAAATTCACTGTTGAGAAATCGCCGGATGGAGTTGTATATTTTGCCGACGACGATAACACATACGACCTTCGACTATTTGATGAGGTTAGTACCATCCTTAAGTTAAACATGATGATTAGAGTTTGTAAATTTTTCCGTTTTAATCATATTATATTTTTCTTTTGCAGATGAGATCCATAAAGGGAGTCGGTGTTTGGCCGGTTGCATTAGTTGGTGGTCTTCTGGTGGAAAAACCTCTTGTTGGACTTGATGGCAGGATCAAAGGGTGGAATTCCGTGTGGAAACCTGAAAGACCGTTCCCCGTGGGTTTGTAAATTTATTTTCTGATTCCTATCGTAGCTCAACTGTATAATCTATCAGCTCAAGTAAGTACAATTTCTAGATACAGTAGTTTGTCTTGGCTTTTTAAACTTAGTCCGCCAAATTTGCGTGATTTGCCCGTAGTTCTTATATTTTTATTCGAAGCAAAACTCCGTAAAGATAGAAATAAGTCTCCATTATATTTTTTGCGGATGCGATTATTCAGTCGATCATGGGGAACCCAGCTAAATTCCGCTCGATTAATTGAATTGGAAAATTCCTGAATGATCTGTCTTAGATATGGCGGGATTCGCAGTGAATCTTCAACTGTTGTTGAAACATCCTGAGCTTCGATTCCGAGATGACGTCGAGGTTGGTTACTTGGAATCTTATATTCTGGAAACGCTGGAAATTCCGTATTGGGATATTGAAGTCAAAGCCAATAACGCCACGGAGGTGAGACTGTCGAATAGTTCTGTCCAAATTGCAAAAATTATATTTTCTTCGCATTTGTAGGTCTATGTCTGGCATACCAGGGCGGAAGAACCCAAGCTAAAAATGGAGCAGAAGCTGATGAAGCCTTCGAATAGCGGCATGGAAATCTGAAGCAATTGGCATTTCTATACTGAGTGGCTGTGACATTAAAATGAACCCAGCTTTGTACAAAGCTTGAAATATTTAATCCTTGTAGATTTCATTCGTTTTGTATTTATCACATTCTACAGTATTTTCTTGCGCTTTCTATTAGCTGTGATGCGAAACGATGCGGTTCCGCTTCAGCTCGCGGTTACATTGGCGGAGCTGAAAAGTTATGAAGATATAAAAGTTGAGGCCATTCCCGAAAAAGTTGGCCTTTTCATGAAACACGTGGAATACGAAATCAGAAGCAGAGTGAGTATGAACGATTATTTCTTTTTTGAAATGCGGTCCAAACTCGTTAAAGAATAAGTATTTCCGAATCAATTCAATTTTCGCGGGGTATTCGGTTGTAGAACTTGGATTCACTTGAAAATATTGTACTGGGTAAAGTATAGTTCTGTGTTAGTTCCAAAGTAATCAGACATCCGCAAGCTTCGGGTTGTGTTTTTTTTTTATGTTTACCTTGGTGTAATCATCGGGAGTAAGAAAAATTTCCGTTCGATGAATCAGGCGGATACAGTGAACAACTAGTTTTCTCACGAAAAGTTTCGAATTTCTTCATTGAATTGCCGGGAGCATTTTTAAAAATCTTCTTTTTTCAGCGTCAACGTGGAACTGTGAGACGGCGGTACAATGATTTTATCGTCCTTCACGAACTAATGCTGATCGCTTTTCCATATCGACTGATTCCGAATCTGCCGCCCAAACGAATAATCAATAATGGTGAGTGACTTATTATTGTGTTGCATTTATCTTATTGATGCGTTGCTGAGTTATTGTGGGACGTACTCGTGAAATACGCTCGTCTTTATTCTTGTCTTTTCTTCTTCTTCCATTCGTTTCAGGTGATGCGTCTTTTGTGGAAGAACGCCGTAAAGCGCTGAAACGGTGGCTTGAGATCGTCTGTCGTCATCCGGTTTTATGCGCAAATGACGTGTTGAGATTTTTTCTCACGTTTCAAGGTGCGGATGTACAAACTGCGATGAAAGATCAATTTTTACGAACGCCAGATGAATTCATGACGTCCCCGGTGGCCCTTCAAGCAAAGGTTTGTCTCGACTCGACTTCTCGGGCTTTTTATCATGTACGGTACATTTCGAAGTCTAAATACGATTTCTAATATTGTACCTTCATGCGAAGATCCGATTCCTCAACAAGCGCTTGGTTGCTTTCCAAAATTACAGGAATTGATGCCACCGGAGAGCCAAGCGGTGTATTCCGCTACTCGGGAGTACATTCGATGTATTAGTTTCTCTATGAAGAAATTCAAAAAAGTCTTGGAAAATTTGGCGCAGTATTCCAAAAAGTGAGTAAAACCGTTTTTCGGTAATCTCGTGTTATCAGATGCTTGTATTAGTCGATGATTCGTGTAGTTACGCTGCAGAAATCGTAGATCTCCAGCGAGCATTCGCGGACATAGGAGCGGTTTCTCCATCTGAAACGCCCGCCGTTCAGAGTGGGTTGTTGATGTGGTCGTACATCAAGTCCGGTTGTCGGAATCTGATGAAGTGAGTTTTTAATGCTTCTCTCCTCTGTGTTCATTTATGTTCAAAAACCGTATAGTCTTCCAAGCATGTGGAAAAAGAATAAGCTTATGGCGTTGAAGCCTGCGTAATTTTTATTTAAAATTTTTTAGTTTTCGTATTTCTTCCGCGATTTTTCATGTACAATGTGCGTCTGTATTTGTAGAGATATTGGTGTTCTGGAGGAAACGTCTCAAAATTTCTCAGAAGTCGAAGAGCTGAAAGTTCGTGACCAGATCCAGATTTTGGTTGACGTGCTTGAAGGACACGTGGAACTGTGTAACCGACATGAAAAGAACTTGTTACACGATCATCAAAGAGCGGTTCAAAAAATTATGGAAATGAAGAAACGTCATTTCAAGGGACTCGTTCAAGGCAAAGCTGCGGTACGTTTTGTCACGTGTGATCTGCGCTTTTTGTTGGGTGCTTCTTATTGAAATTTTTCTGTTATGGGACTCCCTAGTAAGCCTAGTTGGATTTTTTTAAATTTCCAAGGTCTTCCAATCCAGAAAAAAATCGATTTATTGGTTGTAAAGCTAGTGAAAATGGGGGTTTAATGCTAGAAACTCATATTGTTTAGTAGAGTAATTCGTTCTCCTTGACCAAGGCGTAAACTTGAAAGCAATTAGAATAATGCAACGTTTTAAATTAAATTGTAGGATCAAGGAGCGAGTAGGTTGGAAGCTCGAATATTAGAACAAGAATCTTTGCTGGCCAGTATGGAGTCTCGTTCGTACTTCTCGATCTTCTGCATCAACGAGGAAACGCAGTTGGTACACGCGTATATGGAGCTGATGTCAACGACGCTGGAATCTCTTATAAATGTGGAAATGCAGGGGCACAAAGACGTGAGTGCTGTATTGCCAATGCTCTTCCGTCCTGTTCCCATCCATCGAAGAATAATCACATGTGCGGTTCTTTATCAGTTGAAGTGCTGCATATACGAGTAGACTCTCTGTACAACGATTTTCACTTTATAACTCTTTTTTTTTCCTGTAGGATTTCTCTACCAATCCCATAAGTGTTCTCAACAACCCAGGGGTTTACCGGTCCCCTGAAATCTGTTCGAGAGAGTCCTGTATTCTACTTTGGCTTCAACGGGATGAAATTTTTGTTGTTCTGCTAGGCCTTCTGCCATACGTTGAGAGCCTACTACGAAGTAGGTCAAACGAAGGAAGACCGATTTTTGAGCCATGTTGTCTCCTGAACGATGGGAGTTTTGAAAAAGAAAACGAAATTAATTGAATCATTCGATCAACCCTAAAATTCTGTAGAAGTTTATGATCTAGCGGCTAGCTGCGCTAATGTGAGCACCATGGCAATTTTTTAGTTACCAATGATATTAACTTTCCAAAAACTTTTCGAAGTCGCGCTTTGATTATGACGAGAATCTGACTTGCAATATTCGTGAAGATTTTCAGGGAAGCGCTGATGCCCGTTCAGGAAGTGATCTATTCTCCAATCTATTTCTGCGTAGAAAGAATGATTGAAAGCTGATGAAATTTTAAAGGATACGTTTATATTTTAAAATTTTCGACCTACTGTTGTTCCAACCGTTCAAAAAATGTTTCATTGTATAAAAGCGGTAAGCTTTTTGTGTTCACCCTTTCAGTAGCTGTCTCTGCTTTTGGTTTCAATTGATGTGTGCCTATACAGTAGTTGTGGACTGAATCTGTCTGTTTATTGCTTTTCAGTTATCCGAAAAGTGGGAGAGACTAACGCCAGTGGTGAGTGGGTTGTTGCCCTCGATCGTGAAAATAGTTTTACCGTCGTCTGATCGACACACAACGGTCACAGTGGCGCAGCTTCATGCCGTGCCGGAAGCCCCTGTTGCCATATGTGCCATCACTGACATTGATGGGGCTAGTTCGGGAGTTAGGTTCCAAAAAAGTGACGTCCCAACTTCTTGACTTTCCAAGGTTTTCGGCAGTTGATAGCGGGTTATAAGATATTTTCTTTTGCTGTAGTTCTGTTTAAAATATGTATTCTAATTATTACTTTTTCGACGTTTAGTTGAATAGGTAAATCGTCTTAGCCATGCAACTGGTCAAGGCGTATAGCTTTCTGGAAACACTTCGTGGGCTTATTCTAATCCAAATGGCAATTTTGTTTTTTTAAGACGGGAAGTGTACCTTCTTGGAAGTATTTTTTTTAGCAGTACAGTACCTGTACTTATACTCTCAAAGTTTATACGCATCGTATTAGAACACGGTTCACCGAGAAAACTGTCTCGGTGAACCGTGTTATTGAAAATTTCTGACGTTTAATGCTTTGCTGTCGCTGCATTTCAGTCGAACCACTGTACTGTAAAGGTAATTTTATATTTCTGCAAATTCATGGCGTTTCATATTTGGTGTTTTTTTCTTTCCATGACGGAGGAAAAAACGTCATAGTTTTTATTATTGTGTGCGAAGGAAATGTAACGTTCTTCTGGATCGCGAAGGCTGTCACTTTTACGAGTACCTGATGAACGCGATCACTATTTTTATTGTACTTTTTTCGACGTAGATCCCATTTTAGTCAGAACTACAGTACTGGATCAATGCATTGGTGAATACGAGTAAAATCGTTGACGTTTTGTTTTGCTGCTTCGTGAAAGAAAGCGTGCGCGAGAAAATATTCGAAGGTATCTCAGGTGTGGAGAAAATATTTTAAATGGTGAATGGAGAAAATGATGGTGTTTCCGGGCTTTTCTGGAGAAGTACTTTACCAGCAATATTTCTTGAAGGTTTTCAGGTTTATTCTTCCAGGTGTTTGCCTGTGATATGCGAGGAAAGCAATTTTCTTGGAAGTTACAATGAACGAGTGATCAATACGTGCTCTGTCTCTCGAAAAATTTTTCGGATCTGATTGGAAATGCATACTACAGACTACTGTGTTTTCCTGGGAGATTAAAGTCGGTTTGGAAATAAATTATGTTTTGAGTTCTGTGGAGAAATCTAAAACGGATTGTGTAGTGGTTCTTTTTGATTCTCTGTTCGTGGTATTTTCATCTATTTCAGCGTTTCTAACCAAGGTGTGTTCTCAATATCACATTTTAGGTCTGTTTCCCGCTATGCTTTTTTTTCTCTTTGGGATAGTGTGTGTGTTCCTGCTTGGTGCGTTCACAGCTTTAATTTTGCAATGGCATTTCTTTTTGAATTATTTGATGAAGTTACCCTCTGTCCCTCCCTTCTCAAACGAAGAGTATGCTCGTCCACGAACAGCAAAGGTGAGAACTAAACAGTATTTCGCTGATGAATCGTATTTTAGTGTATGTTCCTGACGCTTACGGGTTCAAGTTAATCTTTCACGAGTTCACGCAGCAGTGCTCGCAAATTTTTTGTTTAATTTTGTTATATGAAACGTTGGGCTGGGATTGTCATGGTCTTGAATCGGCTTTTGAAGGAGCTGAAAACTTGAGAAGTTGGTTCTTTGTGCGAGATAGCATCAAATATTTTTCTGAACTTGAAAATAAGTATGTATGATGACGCCGTTAGAAATTCATGAGAATTTAGTGACTGTGCTATCGGACCAGTTCCTAATACGAGTACATTTTTACTGCTAGAATTGATCGATAATTCATTATTCGGTTCATCAAGAGGTCAAGGCATTAGTTGGCGGTCTTGGCAAAAAAAATTGTTTATCTATTTGTGCAATAGATCATCCGCGAAGAGATCAGGAAAGAGCAGCTGCCGTACCGTGAAACACATTTTGCTTTCAACTTGGTGCTTGATGCTGTCTTTAGTCAAGTTAGATTCACTCCGGGGGTCAGGTCTTGGCTACTGAGGAAAATCAATGTTGAGATTGATGAAATGCTGACCAAAACTACTGCTGGTCATCTCCTTACCAGTGTCAAAGTGAGACATTTTATTGGTTCATTCAATTTTCATAGCTAGTCGTACCGCGATGCGCCGAGTTAGATATTCAAGATGGATGATTCCCTGTGTCTTTACCCGAAGTATTCATTGTTGCTGCGTTTTTGAAACCGTCGTCTTCGCTTGCATGTTTCCTGCATTCCTCCTCTATTATCTTCCTATTTCCTCGTGTGCTGATTTCACTCGGACTCGTCCCTGGTTTTTATGACAATCCATCTGCAGTCGTTGAAAACAGTCCTCTTTTATTTTTGTTGGTAGACTAGTTCACGTTGCTTCTTTCCAACGCTTGTAAAGAATCGGGTCTGGGTTTTAAAATTCAGAATCTAATTTATTCGTGGTATTAACGGCAGATTCGAAGCTTGGACATCGGAAGAGAAATCCCGTATTTCTCAAATATTGATGTGGTACGGGTTGAACTCCATCCAGAATTCGGCCACGTGTCCAGTCTTGAATTGGCAATGGATATAGAATACAAAGGAGGCTTTCGACTTGCTACTGATGCGGATCTTGTTCTTGGGAAATGTGCAGCTTTGTGCGTCAAAGGTTCGTGCACTGCAGTTTTTCACTCGAGTACGAACAAGTTATGCATTATTTGTTAATTCCACTTTTCAGTTACTGAGCTGAGGGGAAGATTCAGGTTATTGCTCAACGAATTGCCGTATCCGCATTGGTCATTTTCTTTCCTGCAAGAACCTGTTATGAATTTCGACGTCGAGTCGCATTTTCAAGGGCGTCCATTGCCGCAAATCACCTCCCTAATTATAAATCAGGTATGAAGATTCTTTAGATCGTGTCTTTTAACTTGATTAATTATAAATGATATGCATCTTCAAGTTTCGGTCTCACACCTAAAATGCGAACTGTACTGTACTACAAAGTACTGTATTTACTAATGCAGGTAGTCTACTTGATGGATGTGCGCTCAAGTCCTTCCTCAAATGTTCGTAATTTACATTAGCTTGTGTAAATCGTTAAAGTACGGGGAACGGGTGAGATGGAAAAAGTTGAGAATCTCAAAATATCTTCTTGAGATACGAGCAGATGCTGACTACTGCGATTTTAAATTGCGGTTTTTCATCGATTAAATCGCACTAATAATGTGGCATTTTGAAATTATCGATTGCTTGCTGTATTTCTTGTCCTCTAAAGGGAACGACTCCGTTCTGTCATTATCCATGTTGAATGTGTATCCGTGTTTTCTCTCTTGTTTGACCCAGATTCGTCGCACTGTGCGGAAAAAGCATACTTATCCTTGCTTCAAGATGCGATACAAGCCGTTCTTTCCCGTCCCGGATCCTACCAATTTATTCGCGGGAGAAGTACTTGATCTGGAAGAGGATTTTGTTGGTGGTGAATTGTGCTCGACGGTGCTCGAGTTTTCAAAGCTCCCTTCTGTTTCCTCTGGCATGGAATTGTATTGCTGCATCGCTTTCGGTGAGAATCTCTCCATCACAAACTCCGTGGGAAAATTTTGTCTATTCGTAGATCTGTGATGTAAAATTGGGAACATCTGAGATTTATGACCGAAGTTTCTACTTTTTAGATAGGTGACGTGCGTGAAATTGAGAAAATGCCTGAGATCCAATTATCGACTGTTTTGTCTTCAATATTACCCTCGTTTGTACGAGAGTTGGATTATTTGAGAAAAATGTATTCCTGAACTCGCGAATCTAGAGATATTGTTCGCCATCCATACAGCTTGCTTGGGTTCAGAAAAAATTTCCCGGCCTTATTTTACTGCAACCAGACTGCAAGTGAAGCTGATGCTTGAATTTTTTCATTGATTCAAAATTTAATTTAATTGAAAAATATAAAATTTCAAAAGTTGATTATATTGCTGAAGAGTAATGAATTCCCGTCGAAGTATGAAAATTTTTTTTGCTGAAGACTCAGTGCTAGAAGAAATATTGCTCCCGTCATGCATGCCTGGAGCGATCGCAACATTTTTATAAATCTTTGTACCCGTATGTCTCATCCTTTCAACAGATGAAACCAACTGGATAGAGGCCTCTTACTATTATCAGAATATTGGCCGCAAGGGCGAAGCCAAGCGGTTCCACAAGCAATTGTCTTTTACCCGCACAAACGAACAACAGTGCTGGCCAGGATTTACCCTCGAAACATGTTTCTTGCCGGATCGGTACTCTGTAGGCGTATTGGTCTCGTCTGTGGAACCCGGATCCAGTGCTGCCGATGCTGGGCTCCAGGCTGGGGACGTGATATTGCGAATGAATGGTACTGCTGTGTGTCCGTATGGTCACGAGACTGCTCAAAGAAGTGCTGCGTTAGAAGAAAACATTATTATTGGAGTTGAAAGCGTTGTTCCGCCAGTTGTGGTTCGGGAAGAGGATGCAACTGCAGTGAAAGAGGTTTGCAACCAGTCGCCGATGGATTCTAGCAAGGTGTGTTGCGAAATTGGTCGGGATTTCGATGTAATGCCTGAAAATGGGCCGGTTTCATCTATGTTCAAGAAAATGATTTCCCTGTTCAGTTTGAAATGTTAAATTCGATTAAGAATTTTAGAGCAATCTGCGAATGGGTTGAAGACCTTCATCCCAGCGGGAATTTCATTCGATCGTCGCATTCGCGAAATCTTCTTTTCTTGAACCTCGATGACCTTAAGTCCTAAACCATCAAAAATTGGCGAAGTCTTCTTCACGCCTGATCCTGAATCAATCAAGAATTAGAGAAATAATCTAATCTAATCGATACTTGGCGTAAAATAAATTACTGTGACTCCATACAGTTGAGCCTCAATAGTTCTAAACTTCCTAAGTTGAATACCTTCAAGTTGTTTCTAGCCCATATCTGAATACCCTTAGAAACAGTGCATTGAAAAATCTCCCTAACGCAAAGGCCTTCACCCTCACACCTCCATAACTCGAATTTTTCTGGAGGTCTTTTGATTGTTATTCTATTGAAACAGGTAAAAGGAAAAAGAAATACAAATGTACCTTTATGTGTTCTGACGGGAAGTGAAGGACTATTTGGGCAAATGAACCCTTGCCTCAAAGTTCAGCATCCTTTCAACTCATTTCGGAAGCAATTTAAGACCAAAAATATCACCAAGTAAATTTTCCTCTAAGTCTTCTTTCTCTCCCACGACAAAAATGTCTATCTCTCTAACTCGAATCTCAACCTAACTTGAATTTGTTTGCTGGTCTGTTGAAGTTCGACGTAGAGAGGTTCGACTGTATTACTGAACATATCCTAATTTATCCAACCAAATTAGCAAAAATAAGATGCAGGTGACGTGCGTGCCATAACAAATTCTACTGTAAGGCTGAGATCGTCGAGCGTTGAAGAACTCGTAAGTGACCAATGCCGAGGAAGAGGTATAGCATTCCGAAAATTCTCGACGGCGTGTGTTGAAGCATCTTTGTTGCAAAAAGAACGGTATTAGTCAATTGATGTCGCAACGATTGGGCATGTACGGCGAACCCAAGTCGGAAGGTTGTTTCACTAATGGCGAAAAACTGCACCTTACTGCATTGATGCTCGATGTCTGAGTAGTGAGCTATATCCAGAGTAGAATTCATTTCTATTAGATTTGAAGTTCTATTTGTTACGAAGGAATATTTCTTGGGTAAGTGATGTGATCGTCGGCCGACATTGAATAGAAAAATCCTTTTAACAATGTTCTCTGTCAATTCAGGTGTTTCAGGAGGCGCAAGGAATCTCGTCGAGCAACAAACGAGCATCCATTCAGTCCTGCTCATCTTTGAAAAAGCAATTATTGGAAGATACACCGTACATGCTCAAAACTTGCTCCGTCCCGTCATCGAGTGAGCCTTACTTTAACGAGAAAATGTCCGTCACTCTGGAGCCGTGGCATTTGTGGATCAACGTTTCGTTGTGGACTCAACCGGAAGCGAAAGGTGGATCTTCAGACGGTCCCACCCTTCATGCAACCCCTGTAGCGGAAGATGCAGTGCCAGGAGCAGTTCTGTTGGCACATGCTAGCATCCCAGTTTCCTACATCATCAGCAACTGCTGTCAGTCAACCGGCGGTCATTTCATAGAACGATTTTACCTTAGGGCCCCGGACTCTAAAGCAGCAAAAGCGTAAGTGCTCTGCAATGAGTCTTGTTCATGATTCGAGATTTTTTTTTTTCGTGCGAATGAAGAACTTGAAGGTGTTTTTCTTGTGCATTCATCATTCGATACGACTTTACTAACACTTACGTACAGTATTTTACGCTTCGAAAGGTCATCTTTTCCAAGAAGTCCGACATCTGGGAAAGTGTAGGACTACAGTATTGTGATGAAGCAAGTAAAAAAGCATGCACCTTCCGCGCGTTCGACTATCTTTCTGAAGTCTTTAAAATGAGTCAACGTGAACCGAATGTGGAACGAGATCAATTTACGAATTCAAATCAAGCATAGCTGGAGCATTGAAGTTCAAGACGTCATAGAGGGTTTTTTTCTTACTCCGTGATGGCAAATCGAATTTGTAAAATACTGATTGGAAGGCAGATCTGGTGAACCCTTTAGAAAAGGTTATATTCAACATGTATATTCTCTCGGTACACGTCGCGCAGAATTCGTTCAGAATAAAATGAAAGCATATCAAGTAGTACATAGAGCACGTTCTCTCGAACTTCGATAAATCCTTCGACTTTTTCAAGATCACGTTCCTGGGTGGAACTTCATTTGACGCTTATGCAAGTGATTCTGTACGAGTGACGACCTGATAGAATTTTAATCCGAAATTCTGATGTTCTCTTCGATTCCAGCAAAGAACACAAGTACGGCAGCTTCTCAGGGTTTCATCCGCAGTGGTGTCATGGAGATGTCAGTTTGTCATTTTGTTACTCCTCACCACCTGAAGCACGGGGAAGAAAAGGCTCGGGTTCGGTGTCATCATCGACCTCTGGAAGCCCGAAACGTTCTGCGGGATCTCTGGCGAAACAAAAATTCGGTCCACAACATTCTTTCGTTAAGTTATCTCTTAGCAGTAGCAGCTTATGCGCAATTTGTGGAAAAAAGGTACGTTTACGAAATGATTCTTGAACGCATTTTTTTAAATTTTAGACAAAATTGGTCGAAAATATTTTCAGTCATGGTGGAAAAGCGGTTATGAATGTCAAGGCTGCTTGGCCACTTGCCACAGAAAGTGCCTGGCCAAGTATCGTGAACAAGACCCGGTTTGTCGTCTTGTGAGTCGTAAGTCGGCTCCTTCTGCGACCGACTCGACCGATGACAATGAGGACGCAGCGCTCCAGTCCGCAGCAATGTCTGCGAAAAATGTTCCCGAAATTGTTGCTACACCTGCAAGCGTGGAAGATGGTTCTAACCAAAGCACGCCAAGCGACGGAACGAATCGTTTGAGTCGATTTGGTTGGAGGAGGCGTAAACCGACTAATATCGAAGGTTCCGGCGACGAGGCGGCACATTTGCTACCAGGCTCTCAGAGTGAATCGTGTTCCTCGGTGAGTTGGGCCAGCGTTCGCCAAATCATGGTGAAACCACGTTTTGTAACAAGATACTTTTTTGGAGGATGCCTTTTTTTTTTAGTGTAAAATTGCATTTCTTGCTGGGAGTAAAGGAAAAGTAGTCCAGAGTTTGTTGAACTTCGTTCTACAGAAATTACTTATTGATTGTTCGACAATGCAGCGAGTCCCCGCATAACGAAGCTAATCTGTTCCAGGATGGAACGTTTTCCCTAAAGAATGCATGGTAAATTATTTATTTCGTTCCAGAAAATCTCCAGAAGACTAAAAAGTACTAAAATGTGTGTTTTCTTCATCATAAAGTAGTGAATTCAGAATTGATTGGTGTGAAATTGAAGTAATTCTGATACTTCATCATACATATCTGCATTTTATAAATTTTGAAGACGAGGATAAGCAAAACTAAGCTATTATTTTCTTACCGTATTTACTTCAATTGAAAAAAATCCAGTTTCAATCCGAAATTTGATGCAATTTTAGCGGTTTTTGGCCTACACATTTTGATATGGTAGTCGATTTTTTACCCTTGAAAAATGTTTCGAATTGCGAAATTTTCTTTGTATGAGTCTTTTGTTATAGTGGAACCCACTGTACGCGTATTTCGTAAAAGTTTCGCGCTGCTGACTATTATTGTTATTCCGCTACGACAGAGTCCTCGCCGTCGTCTCGGTCAGTTCATGTCAAAGTTCCACTCTGGTGCCTCGACTGGTAACGCCGGTTCCTCCCCGACGAGCGATAACACGAATTCGACGGTTCTGGCAGCGTTGAAGCGCATTGGATCTGCGCAAAGCCTAAATTTTCAGGTCAGCCCTGCTGGAAACACGTCTGGCGCACAACCCTCTATGAATCTCTCGGATGGTTCTCACCTTACCCCCGGTGGTGTTGCGTTAGCAACTTCTAGATCACTTCCGCCGAGTCCCAATAGATCACCTACTACGACGAAGAAGGTTGGTCCTTCTTAACATCTTATTTCCTCTCTGTAAGATTTGATTTTGCCATTGCTTTTTTTATGTGGTACAATAGCTCGCTAACTCAAAATTTTATTTTTGTGTGAAACTTACTTATGCGTTTATTGATTGGAAGTGTTATGGTTCTTGGATGTTTCACTGTAAATTGTTGATCCTTGTTTCACAACAATATGCAGTAGTTGTCACTTGCTCAAAAGTTAGTGTGAATTTTTCACTGACAGAGTCTCAGGTAGAAGTCTTTTGAGAGCTCTTGGTGTCACCAAATGTATGTAATTGATATACTGTGATGGCTGCTCCAGATTTGATTGACAGATGACAGCTAGGTAGATGTTTGGCAAAGTTGTAGACCTCACCCAAGGTGGCAAGGCTAAGCGCTTTACTGAAGACAGATGGTTAATACTCCTTGGTTGGCTGGAGACAGGGCAGTCTGGAATAACTGGCGCTGCTTCTGATTTGTTCAATTGATATTTATTGACAAACCAAATTGCCCACATATGCGCCGCAATATAGCAGCACATTCATAGTCAATAATGGTGGATAATATCCAAGAATAGTGGAGAATTACACGTCTCTGTGTAATACACCAAGAAATTATACATCAGATCAAAACATTCAAAGTTTCAAAAATCAGAATACAATTTTCAAATAATACAACAGCGAAGCAAGACACAACCAAGCACACTGACTGCCAAATCCAAAGTGAGCATGGCCTGCTCAAAAGAAAATACGAATTTTTCCCAGCACAGCTAATTTCCTGCAAAACCCAGAAAAACACCAGCTGCAGACCATCTGCAAAAGGGGGTAAGAGGCAGAAATTTGGCCTTCAAGACCCCACACTTCCCAGCATCTGTTCCTTGAAGGAACAATCTCTCAAATTACAGCAGAGGGAACACTCTTCCCTACAATTTGCAAGCTGTAAATTAATACCCCAGATGGGCAGTAAAATAATGTCCCGGTGAAGGGGAAAATAATCCTCCCAAAATCAGTTGCTATGCAGATTCAGATGTGCACATGTGTCCTAAAGAAAAGTGGCCTATAATAACAAATTTCGAATGGATTTTACCAAATTTTCTGAGACACATGAGCAGCTTCCAGCAGCTCCTGTTAATGGTTGAGCAAAACAAATATATAATTCAGCATGGCAGAATATGCATTTGGAAACTGCCATGCATCAAATAGTCTTTAGGTAGCTTATCTAAAAAACAAACAATGGTTGACCACCCATTGGCAACGCAAATAAGGGTCAGCCACTCATTGGCAACCAAAATAAGGGTCAATTACGCATTGGCAACCAAAATCATCATTGGGGAGTGGGGACTCATGGGCCACCAAAGTGAGCATTGGTGACTCATTGGCCTCCCAAGGAAGCATTGGTGACTCTGCCACCAAACTATACAATACAAGTACTGTAATACAAATGAGGCCTTACAGCCTTAGATTTTGTTACATGAGGCTGACTTTTCAGTCTGCCTGCTACAATCAGAGTTCCATAGGAACTCATAATATTGAATGTACATAATTTATATAATAAATCAAGAAATTACCTTGATTTTAATGAGGTGCATTTCTCGCAAGTAAGAATATTTTCATATTTTAAATCATTTGCCTTGGTCATTTTATTTTTCAATATTTGTAATGCAGCTTCCTTTTCTTTTCAGATGTTCCCCCAATGTTCAGCGGATCAGCTGTTCGATATTCCTCTGGAGTGGGAAACTGAAGAAGATCTTCAGCAGCTCGTTACAAGTATTCAGTCTTGGCCGAATCAACGAGATGATGTTGTCAACGAAATAAAATCGAGAGGATCATTGCTGTATGCCTCGCTTGCACCGAAAAAACGGCTCTCCGCTATAAGTCGGAAAGTGAGTCTTAATTGCTTCGAATTGAATATACTGTATTTGGCGATGGCGACAAAGGTCCTCACCTTCGAGAAATGCAGTTCTAAAATTTTCGAAGAATGTTCGCAATTTAATGATTGATGGCGATCAAAACTATGTTTTATGTTCTCCTTTCACGCTTTATATCGCAAAATTTGAAAAAGCTGATGGAAGATTATTACTATTTACCAGCTGGAAGCTCTTCAAGTTGCCGTCGATGAAGCGTCTGAAAGGAGGAATTCGTTGGCAAACGAAGAACGAGAGACCCTGAATGCGTCTATGAAAACGCATGGTGCGGAACAGCAATCTTCTGTTACTTCGGACGTTGCGGTTTCTATCGCCGAAAAAGACGCAGAAATCCAAGCGTATGCTTTGTTGCTTTTACACTATTGTGCCGGGTTGCAGAAGGCCCGGAAAGACGTGGATCTGGAAGACGACGACGACGATGACGATGATGAACCTATTCCAAATCAAGTTTTTTGAATGTTCTTGGCGGTGACCAAAAGGGTGAGGCAATTTTTGCATGGGACTTTTGAAGATGATCAAATCTTTCCGCAAATTGAGAACGCGTTTATGGGGAACGAACATTCATGAAACACGCGTAAGGTTCAGAGTATTTCTCGAGTTTTTCAGAAAGCGTTTAGATGACTTCGTATATTTCTCATCATGAAAGGATCTAAAAAAAAAATGTTCTGTCGATAGTACCCAGAATAGCCTTAACTGTTCGTTTCGATTTCGCAGTAGCTGTTGGAAACAAATTTGCGTGTTGAAACTCAAACGTGAACGAGACAATTTTCAGAATTATTCAATTGAGAGGAATCCGCATTTTTGCGAAATAGTCAAGTTTCACTTAATTTCGAGAGAGGTAGCTCTAGCTTCTGTGAAAAATTTCATTTCATTTGATTCATAGCATTTGGATGTACAGTACTGTATTGTGTTTTACTCGTGGGGAAGTACTGGAAACTATAACAAGGTTTACTGCAGAAAGAAACTCGCACCTTTTTTCACTTCGTGGAAATCTAAATTTTTCATGGACGACTGAATCCTGAGCTGAGCGCCGCGCTATCATTTAATTTTCTGTAATCTTGCGGAAGAATTTTGAAAAAAAAAATCCAAGGGCTTGATAAAATATGCCATGTACCGTAATCTTCATATCCAGGATACATCGCAAAGCTTTGTTGCCGAGGCCTCTACTTTTTTTCGAAGCATATCTTCTTTTTATTTATCTGCAACGAAACCAAAGGAAGGACTTCGCAGAATATGAGTGCTTGAAATCAATTGTTCATGAATTACGCATTAGAATAAGTTGCTAGAAATCTCAGATTGTAGTGAGTTTTTCATGCTTTTTGACTAGAAATCACTAGTTGTGAAAAGTGAGTCGTTATTTGGTGCGTGTGATTCTCGGGAGTGTCTTTCAGCGTTTAGTGAACGCATCATTTTCAGATAGTTACAAAAGCTCCGCAAGTATTGATTCCAGTCAGACAGTTCAATGCAAAATGCATTGTTACGTAGAAGCTTAGTCATCGTAGGTTCGCTTACGCGTCGAGATTGCCCTAGAGGCCGAGCCCACGTTTTAACTACGTGTATGATAGATGCATTCCCCATTTATTTCAAGGATTCCGTTTTTGCAAGGTATTTTCTTGATTTTTCGGAGATGAAGACGATCGCGTCGGGTTTTAGCCTCGAGCTGTTCGAATGCGTATTCGAGTCTTTCTGTGATTATCATTTTCAGCAGAATTTTGATTCAGTTCTGTACTGAATTGTGATTATAATCGTGAGCAGAAAAAATTGAATCTGGACGACATGTAATTCATTCAGTTTGGTGGATAAATATGAAACATGGGAATTCTGAATCAGTTTTCTTTTTCCAGCAATTTGAACACATTTTCAAGGGATCGTGACCTATTGCAGCATTCGTGTGAATTTTTCTCCTCTAAAAACCTTGCTTCCAAACTGGATAGTTCTTGAATTTTATAAAGCAGACATGCATTCAACGCAGAATCTTGTGTTTTGACGAAGGGCATTTTCAGAATTCCCTTGTTTTAGTTTTACTTGCCAAGGGATTTCTCTTCGATCTTTTGCGATGAACGATTTCATCTGAGAATGATTTATTTCAAGGCTGAGTGAATTTCCGCGATGATCATTCCGATCCGGTGTTTCACCTGCGGAAAAGTGATTGGTAATAAGTGGGAAGCCTACTTGGGTCTCCTACAAGCAGAGTACACTGAAGGAGACGCGTTGGACTCGTTGGGTCTGAAGAGATACTGTTGTCGTCGTATGCTTTTGGGCCACGTGGATCTGATTGAGAAATTGCTCAATTACGCCCCGCTTGAAAAGTGATTTCTGTCCAGAAAGTTTCGGTTCACCGTTGTCCTTCAGTTCCATCAAATAAACAGTTTGTGTGCGCTATTCTTCTGCCTTCGTCATGGACGACATCACTGAGCCTTTCAATACGCCTGAACGAAATAAGGATTCTGGTTCAGAAAGTGTCGACAATGGTGGCGACGGAAGAGAGAAGAGCGGCAGGTTGCCACCTAATTTCTCAGGGTCGTTGGACGAACTGGTAATGCTTCGATTACCCCAGCCCTTGGGAGCTGGTGCCCCGGGGCATTCTGCGGATGAGCATCACCACCACGCGAAGCCTGCAAGGAAGATTTTGGAAGAGGAAGAGCGGGAGAAGATGCAGTAAGTTGATGGCGTATCTCGTTGGTGTTTTTAGTTTTCTTGAAATTGTGGAGGCAGTTGTTGCGACAAGTAGGACAGCCTTACTTATACAGTACTGTATCTTCCTTCAGTCGATTTTTTTCTGATCCCGTATTTTATGGATTAATTCAGGGTGTTGGTCTCAAACTTTACGGAGGAGCAGTTGGACCGGTATGAAATGTATCGTCGATCCGCATTTCCTAAAGCTGCCATCAGACGGGTATGTTTTTGAATGTGTTTTCTAATTCAGGGTAGTAAATTCCCCCGCCATTTTCATCGACGGCCGCCTTCACAGCCGCCACATTGGTACAACCACGTTGACACAGCCGCCACATTGGCGCCCGTGAAGGCGGCTGTTGATGAAAATGGCGGAATTACCTTGGAAGACCTGGAGGCAACCCTTGGAATTAATGCCAGGTTGATTTCAAAAATTTTGAGGGAAAAGCTGGGCTACAAAAAAAAACGGCAGGAAGGGCGCATCATCTATTAAGTGGAGAGCAAAACTCTGCCAGGGTGAATTTTGCAAAACATCAAAAATAATTGTCAAACAGGGCTGATTTTTTGTGTGCCAAAGAATATGTTTTTCCTACAGAATAATGTTTTTTCAGCTCGATTAGACGCCATTTTCATTTCCATTCCGAGAACTTTTGTTCGAACCCTCGTAGTATAGAAACTATAGACAAGGGGAATTTTTCGAGTACCTTCATTGTACAAACCCCATCCCAAACATACTCCGGCATTATCCGAGGTAACTAAAGGTCATTTTCAGTCAATGATGCTTGGGCTTATAATTTTAAGATGATTGCCAGTGGACTATGTAAGTATTGTAATCAATTGTGTTTCGAGTAAGCGTAATGGTTATGCAATTAACAAGATTGATTTTACTGATTTTTTTATTACGAGGAGGCGTTGTGTGGTGCCTTGAGTCATTGAATAATCATGATGCGTGGTTACAGTTGATGCAGTCGATGACGGGCAGCAACGTTTCACAGAATGCCGTAATTGCCATGTCTGGTCTCGCTAAGGTGTACGTTGGTGAGGTAATTGAAGAAGGTGAGGATCCGAGTTCGCTCCCATGTTATTTTTAGACGAAGTAATTGTATGACGGTTAGATATTGACTCTTGGAAAAAGTACAGTATTGTGAATTGATGAAGGCTGCTTCAAATTTAGGATTCTGGTGACCACAAGTTATGATGAAAAGTAAGAACAGAATATGAGGGATTGAACTGAAGTTCGCCGTTATATTTTGCCTGTGGTCGCTGATGCATTTCTCTCTTGGTCATTCAAGGATGTAGAATATTGTTGTTTTCACCAGAAGAATACTTAGATAAGGGAAATATTTTTACGAAGGTCTAACTTTTTTTTTTCTTTTTATAGTTTCAGCGCTCAAATAAATCTCTCTCGTGGCTACCTTTTTCTATTATACCCTGCGCATAACTGTTTGTTCTTCAATTGTTTGGTAATTTCGTATGCTCAAGTTTTAATTTCGTCGCGAAATTAATGATTCCGTTTCGTTTTGATGATCAGCCTTGGACGTGATGGAGCAATGGGGAGAAAGTGGACCACTGCAGCCTAAGCACTTGCGAGAATCCGTTCGCCGGTTGCGCCGACGTGGCATTGGTGGAACGAAAGCGACAGTACCCTTTTTTCGTTGAGAATCGTTATGCATCCGGAATGTCGACGTTAACTTCCATCTGTTTCTCCGTTTTGTATTGCTTTTCTCAAAGATTCCAGAAAATAAATGCAGAAAGTATTCGGCGTTCGGACGTGAAGCTCAGGTTCAATGATTATACTATTTTTGAATTCATGGTTGCTTGTTTTTTGTCTTCTTATTTAGGCATGGGATTGACCAAGCAATATTTGCGATTCATTCCGGGTCAAGTTTTAAATCTGATATGCCACTCAAGTGCTTCGAATTGCACATTCGTCAGTGTCGGGAAGAATGCGCAGTCGCGGTACATGGCTGTGGCCGCTGCCCAGAATGTGATCATCTGGGATTTGCTGACGCAAAATGAGGTATGGCAATTATCCGCAGTGGATTCTTCTCTTCGTCTTTCCGATTTTATATATAGAGTTCAATATAAACTTCACCGCGTGGTTCGACTCTTATTTTCAGGTGACCACTATTTATGGGGAAAATTCTGAGGTGACGCAGTTGTGCAACTGGAGGAATGATTTGAAGAATTATTTGTGCGTCGGATATAACGATGGGTCAATCAACATATATGACCTTTCTTCAGCAGAGAAAAATGCTGACGAGCTTTTTAGCATCGGTTCGCCGGTATTATTCAAAGGACATCGATCCGGCATTACTTCCTTTCTGTTCGACGACGACGGGCTGATTTTGGTTTCTGGTGGAAAGGTCGGTTCCGAATACAGTATGCAGTACTGTACTTCGTTCCAAATTTTCGGGAGTTGTCGCAATTTTGTCCGTTATTTGGCTTCTCATTCACTGATAGCCGCATTCGCCGAAGAAGACAATCGATTAAAAAAATAAAACGCTGAAAAAATTATATTTGCAGCTCGTATTTCAAGTCGTTGTTAGCTGGTGTAAAGAATATTGAATTCACATTTGAATGTGCTGGAAGATTCTCATTCTGATGGGGGGATGAAAACATCTCATTACATTACGCGGAAATTCTGAGATATTAATCCAAGAAAAAATTTCATTGCGAACATTTCGAAAACCTTTCTTTTTATGTAGGATTCCGACATAGTCGTTTGGGATCTTGTGAAAGAAAGTGGACTATTTCGTTTGAAAGGACACAAAGGTCCGATCACTGGCTTGAAGTTTTTCCCCGGTTTCCGGCAACTATGGAAAAATGCCGACCCAGACGAGAAACTGGATGCTGTGGACGAAAGGAAGCTGCTCGCCTCTTCAGGGAAGGATGGAATGATGAAATTCTGGGATCTGGGCACTCGACATTGTTGCTTTACGTTAGCTGTTCCTGCCACAGAGGTAAGAAAATCAGGAATTGCCTTTGATTTCAGCGCTAGTCTCCCGTGTGTTAGGCTACTTTTAATGCGATAAGCCCAAGAAGCGTTCTTGTGATTTTTGGGCCGATCCTTCCGACAAATAGTAAGCACAACCCAAACCTTGAAGCCTGCAGTATAAAATAAAATAATAATAATAATAATAAACCCCAGAGCGTGGGCTTGAATTTTTGAACTAGGTAGATGCCGAATTCAACGCTCTCTCCCCTCAAAAATGAAGAAGTGGCAAGGTTATAATAGCCATGGTGAGAAGCTTTAAAAAAAAGAATGCAGCAGGCTCTACAGTCTACAATGATTTCATGTGTACAGGTATAACGATTTTGTTGGGTACAATTGGGGTTCTCCCTTAACAATTTTTTCTGGTCCCTGGATTTCGTTGAGTCCACATGTTCAGGATGAACTCAGTAGGAAAAAAAAACTCATCAATTCACCGTTCTTCAACTTGGAATGTCGGAAAATAGGTTTTTATCGCTCACTACCCATCGTTTTTTCGCGAGGTTTGCCTTGAGAAGTGCTGGACGAAAAGTTGTTGTTTGTAAACCTGGAAATAAAGTTATTTAAAAGCCGTTTAACAGATACAGTATCATCGAACGGTGTTGAGCTTAAATTGTCTATGAAGCAGTGCAACAGTTATCAATTGCGTTGCCTGCGTGTTTTTATTTAGATATATTGCTTTGAATTCATCGGACCCAGTTTGACGAATCGAAACGCCATTCGATTTCTGGTCGGCTCAGCTCAAACCGAGGTCGGTGTTTGGGAGGCTACGGAAGTAGACCGGTCAACGCGGCAGTCAACGATGACGAACGGTGCAACCGAGAATTTAGACGATTTGGAAAATGAAGGAAAGTGGTTTAGAACGGAAAGAATTGGTTCCATTATTCGCGGAACGAAAGGCAGAACGACGTTCCTAAGTTTCATGCCATCAACGCGAATGTTGCTTGTGGCGGGGCAAGACCGCAAAATTGAAGTGTTCCGCGTGTGTGCGGAAGCTGAATGTAAGAAACGGTTGAAAAAGCGAATGAAGAAGGCTGCGGAACGAGATGGAGGAGTTGTGGAAGAGGTTACTTTGGATGGCGTCGGACTAGTTGACCAGATCGTTCGAAGAAACGAAGCCGCTGTAACTGCCCAAGGAAGAATAAAGTGTTTTTCAGCGGCAGAAGTGGTAGACAAGAAGGCTGGAAATTGCATTAAGGTAGGAAAATTATTCTCAGTGGATGTGTTTATTTGAATGCCATGTTCCAGTACAGGATATTTTATCCCTTAAAAATGTGTGCGAGAATGATCTGTTTATTTATTTATTTTTTTATATCAGTGCTATACTTCGAACTGCTATGAAAATTCAGTCCCTAGTTTTTTTGTCGTTACTCGTTCAGCATGCATTACGTTGAATTTCATTTAGTAATTTTGTTGGTTCACCGCTATCCCAGATTATTTACATTTTTTTGTGGCAACCCTTTCAGTTTTCTGTGACAATTATTTTTTTCATCATCTTGCGGTAGGTTGTGTGCGGATTGGCAAACAATGCTATACAGTCCTTCCTGTTGAATCCTGAACAAGCTAGTCTCAAAGGAAGCAAGTCTTCTGGAGCTGTCAAAACTATAGGGAAAATCGAGAAGCATGGCCATAGAACGGACGTTCGAGTTCTCGACTATTCTTCGGACAGCACAGGATTGATGTCCGCATCTTCCGAGGCTGTCAAAATTTGGGTCAAGTACGTATCGACGTTTCAAGTTCGCTAATTATTTTTCCAGGTTCCCTCTAGTGAAGTATTTATCAAATATGATTTTGAATTAATAGGAATACGGACGGATTACTTGCTGTCGCGCGAACTATCCCGTGTCGATACGCAGTTTGTGGAACTTTTTTACCTGGTGATCGCCACATCGTCCTTGGAACAAAGCCGGGTTACGTTCAATTATTCGATGTGGCCGGTGGCCAGATGTTGGAAGAAATTTCTACTGCTGGTGAAAACTCGACAGGAGAAGTCGCAATATGTTCTATTGGCCTCACACCGGACAAGGTTTGCTTCTTGAGATCATCTGTAATGTACTGTATATATATGTACTGTATATAAACTATATATATATATATATGTGTGTGTGTGTGTGTACTTCGCGTCTTTACGGAATACCGTGGCTTTCTAGCTCCCATGAAAAGTGAAACGCGGCTTCCAACAAAAGAGTAGGATCCGGGAGAATTTCAAAACTGTTAATTTTGGATCAGTTTTTTTTTTTTTTCGGAGAAAAGAAGTACAGTGTGTGAAATCCAGGCGATCCATTCAACAACTTTCGAAAACCTGAAACGCGGAAAAAATCTAACGGTTATTGCCCTTTGTAGCAATTGCATTTCTGAGATTTCAGATGGATGATAAATTCGTAAACTAATGTTTTCTGACTAATCTCGCGAGCCATACATTTTCCGTATTTCGAATATTTCTCTGGTTGGTTTTGGGTATTCCCGCCCTAATCCAATTTATTTTTTCAGAAAGGATTCGTTACTGGCGGGGAAACAAAAACAGTCCAAATTTGGGAGCTGGAATATTACTCGGCCGAAGGATCTAAGCGGCTGAGTTTCCTTCACAAGAAATCTTTGGTCATGGAAGAGTCAATTCTAGTAGTGAAATATTCTCCTGATGGAAAATTCCTCGCTGTTGCCTGTCTGGATTCCTCCGTCAAGTTATTTTTCGCGGATACGTTAAAGGTGATTTTGACTAAAGTTGATTTTAAAAAGGAAAAAGAAAATAATTATCATGTCGAACTGTTATTAGTTCCATCTTACGCTTTATGGACACAAACTTCCAGTGCTGGGCCTCGACATTAGTTCAGACTCCAGACTAATCGTAACTGCGAGCTCCGACAGAACCATCAAAATTTGGGGAATGGACTTCGGTGACTGTCACAAAACGCTTCTTGGTCATGCGGATTCCGTGATGGCTGTCAAGTTCCTTCCTCCATCAACTCATCACATATTTTCCGCATCTCGTGACGGAAAAATTAAGTACTGGGACGCTGACAATTTCCAGCTGATCTCCACGATAAAGGTACAGTACTCAAAACCCTGTACGCAATTACGTTCTTCCTGAAGTCATGTTTCGCTAGATCAAGGGTTTTAAAGATGAAGTTGAATGCGCCTTTTGCAGTTTTATTCTGAGCTTCTATCCTGTGTTCATTTTTGACTTGAACTTCATTCGTTACATCGTTTCTTCCCAGAAGTCGTGTGCTATTATTGAATGTCAATCTTGCAGCTCGATTTCATGCAGAACCTCAAGAGGACATAGAACTTTTCTTTTCTTTTTTTACTATACGAAGCGATCAGTGCTTATTATAAAGAGTAGATTCGTTCTTTCGCTTTCTTCTTTCACAGTGGTCACTACTAAATTCGAATGATAATTTTATCAACCCACACCCACTTCAGGGTAAAAAGGTTAGGCATGGCACTTCAGGTAGGGTAGGGTTTTAAGACGATTTCGTTGGATTTTTGGCTGTAGTACACTATTACTATTACTCAGCATCAGATTTGGTGTTACCGTAATTAATAGCCTATTTTGATTAGGTCAGCTGATTACCCTTGTCACATTGACGGTACATGGACAGTTTTGAGAAATAGGGCAGAAGCAAGAAAACCAAGGAAATAAGTAAAACTGCGGAAATCGAATTGGAATTTTGCAGGGGTGAGACTAATATTTTAATTTTCTTTGTGACCGAAGCGTAGCTGGTCAAGATATCGTTGTAAATGATTTTAATGTGGATTTTTGTTGTTGATCGAAATGCTCTTCGCTTCAGCTATATCTCTCCTGTTTCATTTCACAATTTTGCTTTTACTTCATAATTTTTTTTTCAACGTATAGGGTAACTTGGGCGAAATCTGGGCTTTGTCGACAAGCCCCGACGGTCTGCAAGTGGCGAGCAGTAGCAGAGACGGTTCTATTCGAGTGTGGGAGAAGTCACAAGAAATTATCGTGTTGCAAGATGAGCGCGAGGAGGAATTGGCTGAGGATGAAAAGAATGATGTGGAAGGTGATTTGGCACGTGAAACGATGAATGCAACTGCTGCAGCAGGCGAAACAAATCGAGAATCTGGACTAGCCAGCTTCATAACATTGAACGGCGAAGAAGCGGTGAGTAAATTTAATTCGAAGTAAAATACTTTGACGGATTTCAGTCAGACGGGCATTGAAGCATTATGTTTTGTTTTAGTTATATTGATTTACAACCTTGTAAGTCATTCTGTTTCCAATCGTCAAAAGAATATTAAGATTGGCCTCTGTCAAGCCTGGATTCAAAAGAAATAACTGTTCGCGTAAAGGGCGATGTGGAATTCAACATGACCCTCATCGTATCTATGCAAGTACAGTAGTTCGTATCATCAAAAAAAGTATCTGTCTCGATGGTTTCTTTCGTTCATTTTTGATTAACCTGGAAACTCAGTAGTTCTTCATTTGGTTATCCCTTTGCAAGCAAAAATTCAAGTGTATACTGTATTCCTTTAGATTTACTGGAATAAAAGATCCTTATGTGGCATGAGAAAGAGCGAAACATCAACACCCGAACATGAACTAAGTAGTGTTTTATACTGTGTTTGACACGCACAGATCATTGACGAGAAATGAAAACCATCGGAAAGAATCACTGCACTGCTATGTTATTGTTTCTCCCATTGTCGTGAATGAAAGACTCCCTTCAAATAATCGCGGCTGGGATACTTTTCGCTGCCATAATTACGAGGAGGGCCTGTCAATTCCTTAATTTCTTTCTGATTCATTTTTTTCTATGACTACGGCAAGTTCAATCCTCATATCACTCGCAATCTTTCATTCCAGTGCGCACGTTTGATAGAGGCGGTCAAAGTTGTTGAAGAAATTCTCCCTGAATGGAAGAAAGCCCTCCGAAAAGCGAATAATGGACAGAAGCTCACGTCTGTTGGTTTCGAACCTCACCCGATTATGGTGGCATTGCGAACTGAAGAAGATCCGTATGGAATGCTGATGGAGACGATTGCCCGAATACCTTCGTCGTAAGTTCCTGTTTTCCTTTATTTTCAGGGTGGCTTTCTTTAGAAATATTTTTGAAACGCAGACATGTGGAAGAATGCCTGACTTTGCTACCTTACGAGTATGCACGAATGCTCATTGAGATGCTGCAGGTTGTCATTCGTCGATGGTATTGGTTTGGTGAGAAAGAGCTGGAGCGATTGGATGACAAAGGCTGCGTGAGGAAACGGAAGTTCAAAAATTACGTGGAGTATGCCGAAGCGGTTTTACGTTGCTTACATTTTCTCACGAGAATCCAGCACGGTCGTATTTTTGTGGACGGGGAACTGATCCGGTCAACAATGTGTTTGCTGTCAGCCGATTTGAACCGCTGGTCTGATGCCGCAAATGTGAGTCCATAATTTCATGAATTCGAACCAATAAAAAAATGTATTTCAATTGCGATATACAGTAGAGTTGTTTCATTCATGTTCACGTACTCGTGCAAATGTGAGATTGCGCGACTCACAAATCTTAATTGAAAGAGCATCTGGTGTCTTTTGTGCTCTTGTCCGAAATTTTTGAGAATTATTTTCAACGATTCTGTTCTGTGTTGCGTACATGATTTATTTCACTGCAAAGAGAATTATGGTTAGTCGTTATTGGTAGATTTGTATCACAGCACCGTGCATTTGAGGATATCTTCGTCGATGTTCTTTATTTTCGAGATGTCTGTTCAACCCATATATTCCCTCTGAATGACGTAGCATACAAATTTCCGATTTTGTAATGAAAGGGCCTAAAAGTTATCCCTTTTTTCGAAAAAAAAAAAGTTGTAGTCTAATTTCTGACCTTTATAAATTTAAAGGTCAGACTAGTACACGCGAAAACCAACTAAGAAAGAATTGCGATTACGACAAAATTCTGAAACCCCCGAACTCGGCAGTAAAATTTAAGGAAATTCCATCCTATTTACCCTGTACCCCTGGTGATAGGTTTGCCTCCAATTGAACCGACAGCCGCTTCGAATATTTACCGCATCCTCACACGAGAACAGTTCAAGGACAACGCAAACAACCGTTAAATCTGCTACCTTATTCCGATTGACCTTCTTGTCAGCAGGCATGGCGTGAGAAATCACAGCGGCATTTTGTTGATTTCAACTTTTCTTCCTCAAATACCCTCCATCATCAAAATTTTGTTCGCTTGAATTCATGCGACTGTTTTCGCTTCGTCCAAGAAATTTTTATATTTTGGAGTCGATACCACAGCCTCTTGAATTCGTCATTGAAATTATCTGTGTGACGGACGGAAAATCTGAAGCTCTTTCAGATCCATGGTTTCGTACAGTATATTTTCGTGAATACCGTTGCAATTTCGCTTTGGGCAAGTTGGAATGACTTGGGAATCAACCGTTGCTGTCTGTCTTGCAGACATGACAAAAATTATTTTTAAAACATTGCTCCGATCGAACGTGTTTTGTTCTATTGTTATTCAATTTTTTCTATTTTTATTGCAGGATATGGTTGGATTCAACTTAGCCGGCCTCGAGGCCTTGGAATCACAGCTAAGAGCTGCCGAAGAAGCGGATATATTTGAAGAATCCTTCAGTCGTAGCAGTTCGAAGAAGAAGAATCGGAAACGACAACGCAGATTACTGGAAGTTCAACAAGCTGTCATGTCTTTGAGTTGATGTTGAATGAAGACACTTTGTTGACGTGTGTTTTCAATTTTAATTTACTGTAATCGTCAAACTTCATGGGGATCGCACATTAGTATTTACGCGTACAGTTACATACTGTATACAAATGCTTGTATAGGACTTACTGCTAAATAGTGAAGTGTCCTACAAATGCTATAATATTACGATTGATACGATCTTTTTTGAAATTCTCCGTTTTTCAAAACATTTCATCGACAATGACTGGTTCAGCATCATGAAAACGTGAAACTTTTGAGATTATCTCTTTCAAATACAGTAAAGCCATTGTTTGTTGTAACTTCATGGGGAAAATATTCATTACAATGCCAAAAAATTGATGATCAGCTATATTTTTACGATCATCACGCAAGGATGACCTGCATGATGTACCATTAATAATCGAACTGCCATGTGTGGATAGAAAAGATATGTTTAGGGCAATCTGATACATGTCTGGAGAAAAATTTTAATTGTTATTCCGTTCAAAGAACTGGGATTACATAGTGAACTACCGTGTGCATTATAACTTGCCGGAGTACAAATGACTGGGTCCAGTCATGTCGTACACATGCAAGCATACATTTATACATATAAATATATACTGATGTGTAGGTTTAGAAGGTACCATATTTTATGCTGTTCTGGAGAAAGAATATGAAGTTCGATTTACCCTTCATCCGGAAAGCTTTTAGCCGCATGAACGATTTTCAGGTGCGAAAACTAACCGTGGCGTTGGTTGTTTTTTTTTCGAACAATGACTCATCATTGATACCGCCGCACAGGCTAAAAGGTGAGATCTGAAAACAACGGAATCAGTACTGCATCCGGAATGGTAGGTTCACCTCAGGACTAGACTGTAAATGGTCAAGATCCAGCTAGAACATGTCCTTAGAAGTGGTTACTGAAAATGAATTCCTGTGGCCTAAAGGCCAATTACATTACATAATGTTGTGGTAACCGGGACTCTTCAACGCGCGGCTCACTCAGAGCCTATCCAATCAGGGCTTCAACGCCAGTGCTACTCTTTCTGAAACACGCTGGCTTTCATCGAGTTTAACTTCAGCTACCATGATTGATGCTTTAAATTCTGGGAAGACTTCCTGGGAAAAAAAAGGGCATGTATCATAGAAATATTCTAAATAACTAAACTACATTTTATACACGAATAACATGGCGCAAAATCAGCAAAAATATACAGAACTACTGCAAGTTCTGGAATTTAAAATGCATTGCACTTCGTGTACTGTTGTGCAGAACAGTACTGTAATGTATATTATTAGTACAGTACAATACTTACTGTATAGTTGTCATCCAACACCAATTTCAACATGAATTCTAAAGTCACTCATTCATGGGTTGGAGGTGACTACAATAAGGATAAATGAAGAACTCCTCCCTTTTCAGGAACACGACAGTTATTTATTTACAAGTCACACGTAACACACAGTAAGAAGTCAGGAGATGTTACGGTGAGGCACATTCTCGCCGGAGCCGGATCGCACGCCGTCAGAACTCCTCTCCCCTGTGCCCCCCATCCCCTCAAGCCCGGCACCCAACACTCTCTCTCCTGCGGTTGTGCATGAGTGACTTCAAGAATCGGAAATACCTTGCTTATTCAGGAATGGGTGTAGCAGGTATACTAACTACAGTCCTAAGAAAATGATTTGTCCATATATTTGTGAAATGATAAGATGGGTTGTTCCA
>CAJPEX010002040.1:0-45051 GCA_905338405.1 Notodromas monacha
CTTAGGCATAATTAAAATTTAGGCATAACTGAACATAATTGAATGAAGTAATGGTAAAAATTTGATGCTCTGTTTGTATGACGAAGAATCTTCTTCAGGCCTGTTACGTTTGGGCCTAATTTTCTAATTTCTGCTGATTCCACTGCAAAGTTTGCAGGAATCTGTAAATTTTTCGCGAAGAAATGTTGTTCTGGTTGGTCTGAGCGCTTGTCCAGGGGGATGACGCGGTTCTCCTGCCGACTTCCGTTAGGAAGGCGTTGTCCTCTGAACATCATCATACCCTGTAATCGCCCACGTTGCCGCCGGAAAATTGGATGGCGAAGACGCCATGACACGAAGGATGACACTGGTGGGTTCATTAGCCCGCGAGAAGGAAGTACAGTAAAGGAATAACGCTCGTACTACTCGTACCGACCTCCACAGTTTCCTTCAGCAGTCCAGTTAATCGAAAAGCGTTATTATGTTTGCGACGAATCCGTTTGCTCTCATTTTAATTGACGGGTGAATCCACTTCCCGACAAAACATCTTTTACCTCCCGAAAGAAGAAGGTGTACTCCTGCACAGAATCCGAAATGGCTGGATATTGCGTGGAATGATGGTGCTCATCAGCTCAGTATTTAATTGACGGGTGAATCCACTTCCCGACAAAACATCTTTTACTTCCCGAAAGAAGAAGGTGTACTCCTGCACAGAATCCGAAATGGCTGGATATTGCGTGGAATGATGGTGCTCATCAGCTCAGTTACTCAGCCAACTCTTCGCGTTTAATGCATTTAAGGGAAAATGCTCCGTACATGTTACCGACGATGAAGTCAGGAAAGAAAGCTATTAATTACCCTCTTTAGGATATCCAAATTCAAAAGCCGTACCAAAGAGGAACTCCGAAAATCCAGCGGATAGATGTGACGGAATGCTTTCTATAGCGGATGTTCGGCATAAAATAAATTTATTAAAAAAAATTCGAAGTAAGTCCACTGCTTTTGTCGAATTTGACTTATACGCCCTCAAATGAAATTAATGTGAGAAACTAAAATAACTTTTGAGACCCAATGTATGATTCAGGTGGATAAATCACGGAACTTGAATTTCAAAGATACCATCTGGTCCAAAATTCAGGGTACTGTCGATCGAATTCGTGGTTAATCGAGGTCCAAATGCATTTTACAGTTATTCAATGAAGATGAACCCACCGACGTGAATCCTTTAACAGGACTGGAACATGCTGGATTGAAAGTGCCTATGAAATAGAAAGGTCGATGATGGAAATTGCATCTCGCCCGAGCATAATCCGCAACCCATCCAGTGCTGTTTTTTCTTCTTCTGCAGAATACCAGAAATTATATTTCAATACTTTCCACATTCATCCAGTTTTTCACATGGGTACATGCGATTTTCCAGTTTTTGAGGGACCAAAGAGACCCAACACAATCCAACGTAATGGGGTTGTCCGGCTTTTGTTACTCCACCCGAACCCGTTTACTAGGAAACGGGATTTTGGAAATGAGTGGGTTGCATGCTTCCACAATAGGTGGGTTAAGTTTTACTTTTGAGTAGAACTGGAAAGTTCTTGAATGAAATTTGTAATATTTTTAAAACTGACGACGAATTAATCGGATTGCATTTCGTCAGGAACACTTCGTAACGAAATTCTTACATTGAAATGTGCTATCGTAACTGTAATTTTACAAAGCTTTTGGGTGAAATTCTTTTATGAACTATCGACAATTTACCCTTTAGGGATAACCAGGAAAGTCATATTCTAAGCATATAATGACTACAGGTAATTTCCGTACATGTAGGTCTTTCTCGGCACGTATAGGTTGCTGCGGTTAAACATCGCCATGACTCATGTATGGCAAAAAGCTTTCAGAAATTCGATAATTTTGAACAAAGTCATCAATAAAAAATGTTCTCGCGTAAGAGACATGGGCACATACTACATTCTCCCTTACACTGTTGGGTTTGTGTTATGCCCAGAACATGAGCTGAAGAAGGAAAAACAATTCAAGTTTTCTCCGGAAGATATGATTTGAGTACTGTACATAGACGAAGAGGGAGAGCACAGTTCTTCCAAATCCCTTTGGGAATGAATTCATGGTTTTATACAGCAACTCTGGGAATAGGGTTCCGTTTTATGACGTGTCCTGTTTATGACAGTCCTCCTGGAATGAATTACTGTCATGAAGTCAGGGACCACTGAAAATTGTTGCACTAATAATATAAATTTAAACTTTAGCCAACATGATACATTGAGTATGCTGCAACTAGGAATTGACTACATCTTCAAACCCGTTAGATGTTTTATTTGAAATAAATAAACAGTTGGATGCTTGGATACCTGAACCAAATTAAATTGCTTTGCCAGCACACTGAGTGAACATAATTTAATGTACAAATGATGCACGAATGAGAACAAATATCACTGCGCCAGAAGTTGTATGCAAAATCAACCGAATTAGGAGTAACCATTGGTATGGCAGACACAAATTTAAAATGACCAAAGACTGCCGAGAGTTAGCCTTTACACTCATCTTAAGTTAATTTTGAAAAATACATGAAGCTGAATAACATGGTACATGCGCGTGAAAATGTTCGCTCGATGGAATGTAAATCAAATGCGGTAATATTGAAACTAAAATTGAGAAAAAACATTTCAAATTTGTTTCGCAATAAGTTCGAATGACATTGGGATAATAAATTCTATATGTTTGATGTATTTAAAAGGGATTGGCTCTATAATACCGAAAATTTTCTTCTGTAAAGTAAAGTTTTGTTCAACAATTGGACAGGAACCATAGGTGGGAGTTCCAGAGCTTGCAGCTTATATCGCTGCACATTAAATAAGCTGACTCACAAGGAGTTGAAGGTTCGCTAGTGGGAGGTTGTGAATCATCAAAGCTGATACTGTACAATAAGCTTCCAGGAAACTGACGAGCCTTCATCAAAGTTTTTCAAGAGTCAAATTCATGTTGGAATATCATGGCTTTTCGGTGGACAGGTGCACAATTCATGCATGATGATTCGTCATTTTTTTTCTAAAAATATCTACGCCTTTCGTTCGCAGAGGAATAGATCGTCTTTCAACCATGGAAGCATCGTAAAATTTTCGCATGATTAATCGTGAGATTTGCTGCAAAAACATTAATTCTAACGTATATAAAAGGATTATATACATCTTTATATCAAGGATTAAGCACATTTAATAAAAAATTCCTTTCATTAGCAGAAGTATTGACTGCAGAATATATGTCCACAAAAGCATGAACGAAGAGTTTGTAGATTTCAATTATTAAATTTTAGAATTTTTCTCTTAAAATCTGAAGTGACCAGCAATAATGAGTGTGTATTACCAAATGCAAGACACAATTTAGAACATGATGACAGCCAAATGTAAAAGATCAACCAATTGCAGGGTAACAAACGATTAATTATCTTACTGGACTTCGTTATCATTGTAGCATTCGGTACTCAAACTTTTCCTCTCAAAATTAAGGTAAACTTTTGCTGATATAATTTTGAACCAAAGAAATTTGTTGACAGCTCATCAGATGACACATAAAAATCATCTGTGATTTCAGAGTATGCATCACGATTCTGTCTGCCATCCCCTTCGAAGGCTGTGAGCATCTATATTGTCCGGTTTCACGGAAGGCATGCAAGTACTGTATATTTAAAAACCAAATATCTTGGTTAAAGAGCCCATCGACTCAATGCTTCAATAAGTTCATCCGATCATGAATCCAGTAATGCTATGCCAGATATGCGATATCTCAATCTTGATGATGACATGATAAATTATAGTGAAGGTTAGTACAATTGCCTGTCAAATTCAGAGTTTCGTTTTTATTTGAAGACTCAGTTTGGCAAATAACCTTTTGCATAAAAATACAAGATACCCTTTGACGTGAGACGCCATGTAGACATGGAGTACAAAATTTTCCAGTGAGAGAAAATTATTTTCATGAAAAAATTTTGAATTTGAGGAAAAACAATTGAATTTCAGGCACGAGTCTTAAATAATTTAGTTTTTGTTGCACAGACCAAATGAAGCGGTAAATTTTTAAAATTGCATCACTGATCGTATCAAAAATATTTAGGTACTCTGAAACATGCCCATTCTATTGAAGTAAAATTACTCTTTGCAGGACAGAAAAACTTAAAAAAAAAATGTTCGAACATAAATCCGCACTGGAAATCTCGGATCACAAAACGGATCGGATGATTCAAGAAACATTCCTTCAATGAATGAAAACAACTTATCGCTGAGAAAAACTCAACGCTTTACTAAGTCAGGCAAAAATTGTCAACTGAAGTAACGAGTTGTGCTGGTAGCTTTCACGAAGAGCCAGCTGCACATCGTGAATCATTCGAATTTCCGTCGTCCACTTCCGCATTCATCACTTCCTCCAACTCCTCTTCATTGGAAGAAAATTCTTCAGAACTCGCATCAAGCTCTAATTCTGACCGATCCGCCGTCTCTACGAATTCCGAATCTAATCTTACTTCAGAACTCTTCAGTTCGTCCTCGGAATCATTCTTCGGCGGTTTCTTCACAGCAAATGCCTCTTCAAGTTCGTCTAAGCTCTTTCCGTTCGTCTCCGGCAAAACCAGGAGGCAAAATATGCCCACTGCTATACAAGCTGCTCCATAAAACCAGAAAACCCCGGCTTCGGTCAAACTGCTTCTCATGCTAAAAAAAAAAAAAAAAGGTGCATTCGTAAACAATCGGATTCGAGTGAATAACCATGTCGGATTCCGGCGATTAATTTATGAAATGTTCGCCGGCAACTTTAAAACAAATTAACCATTCCCGATTTACAATTCTCACTGGCTTATCTAGATAATTTCCCTTTCGTTGGTGTTCATGCTTAGTACCTGTAGTAATATTGAACCGTTAAGAAGCACGCAAAGTTGTTGAAGACGGACATGACTGTAGATGCCGAATCGCGCACGTTCATTGGAATCAGCTCGGTCCTCAGCACAAAAATGGAGGAAGCGAGTCCGAAGGAAAACGCGACGCTGAACAGAATTAAAGTCAGCAGTGGAACCCAATGAAATTTCTCTGCTGCGGCTGGGTTCTGAAAAACAAAAATCAATGGATTTGGCGGTCGTCAGAGTCGGTGTTCAGTTTTCGGCTATCAACCCGTGCACGATACGGAAATGCGGCCCTTGATCGACACTAAAATTGGGTTACCATATTAAGCAACTCCAAGACGTTCGCGGGTAGAAAATCACTTAAAATCTGTTGTAGAAAAGCTGTTCTACTGACAAAAGTTTGTCTCGTGACCTTGATTTTTTAAATGAATTTAATCAACCCAATTCGTGGAATGCAATGCAGTTCTCTGGGGAAGTGCTAGAATGTACTACAGTTAAAGTGTCATGTGTTCATAAATTAATATTTTGGATGAATCAGATAATGCAGAAATTCTCGAAAAACTTCTTTCGTTAGATGGATCAATCTCGAGCAGTGGGAGTTTTAAACATATTTTTAAAATCACCATCTTTGACAGGAAACAGAAAGCACTCCCAATTACAAAAATAAGTTAATTCGAAGGAAGAATGCTTGTTCGTAGAAATGCATGCGATTTCCTGTTCTTTATTTTTCAGTCTCGCGCAGTTTGTTCGAATTTCTACTATGAATTATACAGAAATTTATGTACTGAAGTGAGTAGAAATAATGGTACAATAATGAATGACATGTACTAAAGAAATTGTTCAAGGGCATAAGCTACTAAAAACGACTAATAAATATAAAAAGACAACATCGTGAAATCATTATAATAAATACTTTGATACTTGAGGAAATTAGATATGTCTAATCTTTTCCTCTCTAGTCCCAAACACTTCGGCATTCCAGTATGTTGTGGGCGTGCCATTTTGTTTTTCTTTCATGGAAAGACAATCTTCTTTTTGAAAGAAAAAAATATTCTGAAAATGGGCAGGTAACGAAATACGCACGTTTTTGGGAGTTTAAAGCAGATATTTGCTCTTGTCTGGAACACTTAAATTTTGCTTTAATGAAACTTTAAGTTCTTTTATCCGCATATAACGAAATTCTTCCTGGAACGTATTAATTTCGTGGTTCTATGGAGACCCAATAGCCGACCCACTGCATAATAATATCGGTATCCATCTGCATTTTGAAAGTGTATTCAAGATTTTCTGCTCACTAGGGATCCCTCTAAACAAGTGAAATGATTAGATTTGCGTATCGTATGAACATTATGTGGTGGCGAATTGAAAGTGTTTATAAGGTTGATCATTATTTCCATGAACATATCACTTATTCGACCATGGAAGTCACACCGGAGCGAATCTCGTTCTTTATATTCCTCCAGGTGATCATCAGAATATGTTTGCAGAAGGAATACTCACCTTGTGAAGTTGATAGTAATAGGCGCCGAACGCTGTTTGAGATAACCCCGAGAGGATCGCTGAGGAAACGTATAATTTCTTCCGTCCGATCCGATCAGTCAACCCATTTGACAGGAAGTTTACTATCAACTGGACTGCACTGATGATCACAGTACTCAATGTCGAGCTCAATCTGCTTCCTGCCGATTCAAAAATTTCAACCGTGTACGAGAAGACGACGAATGCTCCGCTAAGCTGTCGCAACGCAGCAATGACAAACAGCACAAAAAGCGCCTTCGCATACTTGCGGTCGAGCAAGTCGAGAAATTTCTGTGAGTGCACCTTCGACTTGGCAACACGGGATTGAAGGTCCAGCAGTTCCACCTCCACGTTTTCTTTACCGCGAAGAAACTGAGAATTGAACAACAAAATGGAGTTTCATAGAAGCCAGGGAATTAGTCCCCAGAACCCAATGATGACAGCTTTTCAGAACCCTGTCAACACCAGCTAGATATGAAATCCTGTCACTGCAGTGCTACCAAAATATGACAGACACTTAAGAAGTGCCATCAGCAGTCCAATTTTTCCACAGCAGAAATGAGAGATGAAGATCAAAAGCCATATTTTCGATTTTTGTTAGCAATGCGGAATCGCTATACGGGAAGAATGTCACCACAGTGAATAGAACAATCCCAATCGATGATGTAGTAATAATTTGTAGATAGTGAAAATTTATCGAGAACGGATGGAACACTGAAAATCGGATCACCATCGTTCCATGTTGATCGATGTCTATCTTCAATATAAAATATTCCAAATTCTTGCTCACTTCAAAGCCCTTCAACGCTTGTCTTCCAAAGAGCGTAAAATAGAAGTACTGTAGTTCATCATTTTTTTAAACTGAGTTTTGGAGATATATTTCTACCCCATGCAGATTCAGGTGATTCTCAAACGTCGTTTATTTCTGAAAATTTGTTTCCAACTGGTATTTTGAAGAGGATGGAATATTTTTTTAGGTCAAGCTCATGAAATGTTTTCAGGTGGGAAGATATCACATGCCGTATCCGGAGATATTGTGAAACAGAAGGTTTAATATTAAATAAACTAACTCATTATAAAAATCAAAATTAAATACGATGTTGCTTATCTTAAACAATATACGAAATTCATATCAATTTGAAGAAGGTACAGCGTGATCATTGATGAAACTCCAAATCAAATCGATGAAAAGATTGGAAAAGCAGGAAATAAATTGTAATTCAGTCGTTCAGTCATGCGCTCGACATTTAGGTATTCCTCGAAGTAGCGGGAAAAAATCTGATGTCGGTCATTTCACAATCCAGCTTCGAAGGAAACAATGATTACACAAATGGTGGAAAAATTACCGGTACACAAATTTCGGACATTTGCAAATCACAATGAAAAAATGATCAAAACATAGATTTTAAACTATATTTGAATCAAGTCGAAATATCCAATTCCCGGGCAGTGAAAAAAAAACACGCAATAAAAAATGACACAAGCTCTCTCATCATTACAAGCGAGGATGTAGTTCCTGCAATAAACGTTCTCTACGTTCCCTGTTCGATCCATAGCAAAAGTTTTCAAGAAAGTAGTAAGATGGAACCTTTTTTTCTTTGTTTAGAAAATATTTCGGCCTCATCTAAGTATTGTCTCCAATTGTTCCCAATGTTTTTGTATGTATGCCAAAGGAATAGAATAATGTATGTCAATCCAAGATTATCTCGGTGTAAATGACAGAAAACGGTATTCTTTTAATTGCTGAACCCTTGGCTAAATATCTACTTTCTGGAATTTTTATGCTTTCACCAATCTTCCATTTTTATGAGAATTAATTGGAAAAATGGTGATCTATTGAGGTTTTTCAACCAAATCTGAGACATAATAGCAGGACTTTGAGTCACGACACAAGAAAAGCATTTATCCAAAATGTTTTGGCAATGCACCTATGCAGGTAGTTTTTGAAATTTTGGTCAAGTTCTTCCGTTCATAGCATTCAAGATGCAGTATTTCTTCAAAATGTTTCTCTTACCGTTAAAGCTCGCCTGGCTTTCATTTCAGTCGACTTCCGGAGTAGCCACGTGGGTGATTCCGGAAACAAGAAAGCGAGCAACAGATNTCCAACCAAATCTGAGACATAATAGCAGGACTTTGAGTCACGACACAAGAAAAGCATTTATCCAAAATGTTTTGGCAATGCACCTATGCAGGTAGTTTTTGAAATTTTGGTCAAGTTCTTCCGTTCATAGCATTCAAGATGCAGTATTTCTTCAAAATGTTTCTCTTACCGTTAAAGCTCGCCTGGCTTTCATTTCAGTCGACTTCCGGAGTAGCCACGTGGGTGATTCCGGAAACAAGAAAGCGAGCAACAGATGGACTGTCATCAATACGGCGTTCAGGATGGCTAAGCCACGCCAAGACAAGAACAATGCCGCCACGCTACCGATGAATGCATACCAGCATTGGGCTAGCATCCCAGTGGATGAAATGAATCCACGGACTTCTACTGAAGTTATCTCCGTGAGGTAAATCTGACCGATTGAACTGGAAATGCCGCCACACATGCCAAGTATAGTGCGTGAAATGAAAAATACATAGATGGTGTCTCCAAATGCAAGCATGAGCCAACTCGCAATTATAGGCAGCAATAGCAGCAGAAGGATCGTGCGTGGGCCTTCCAGGGTTGTCATGAAAGGGCCAACGATTGGGCCGAACGTCATTGCTAGAAGTAAAACGCTGTCTGCAACCAGAATCTCAAAGTTAGAGAAGTGAGCAATCCAATTCCAAAAAACAAGCGTGGGCCTTCCAGGGTTGTCATGAAAGGGCCAACGATTGGGCCGAACGTCATTGCTAGAAGTAAAACGCTGTCTGCAACCAGAATCTCTAAGTTAGAGAAGTGAGCAATCCAATTCCAAAAAACACAGTTTTCGTGCAGAAGGCTGCGGGAAAAGATATAAAATTAAACGATGGCTATGGTCTCAATAAATTTTGTGAGTATTCCTGGTATGGGTATGATTACACGCTGCTCTTCTTTCACAAATTTTAATCAGTAATCTTTGAAGATTACCTTAATAAAACACATGCTTGTTTAAGATAAAAATTAAGATCAGTGAAGATTCAGGCATCCGTCTTCTGTAACAGGCATTTCCCAGGCCCTTGGGTTTCACAGATCGTACAACTTTTAAAACGCGGTAATTCATGCTACAACACTAGCTGGTTGTAACTGCTCATTGTTCATCAGTGATAAGGTGTCAAAAGCTTCATCAGTTCTACTTCGTCTAGAATAGAGATATTTAAAATTTTCCTCGGTTGTGAAGCCATCAAATAGGTAACACATATCCACTTGCGGCTGGTTTTATATGAAATACTGTTTACAAGTAGTAAAATTCTGTTCCCTCGAATTCATTCAAAACCTCAGATGCATTTCTTGCACGAGGGCGGATTGTACATGAATAAATTCTTGATTTCTACAACATGCATGAAACAAATAAAACTTTAATAAATCTTGATTATTCCGGATGCTTTTGTATTGTGCTATGGAAACAATTAAGCTTATCACACTCGCAGTTAGTAGTGAGTAGTGACACTGTTTCTTTGCTCAATGCTTCAAGTAAATGTTCACCCGTGCAAATCCTTCCTTAGAAATATGTTCCACCCAATTTAACTGAAGTACTTCATGCTCTTGGATTTTTGGCTTGCTCGGTCCTTCGGCTAGAATCGGCTTGCCGTGTTGCACATATTCATGATATGATTATCTATTGAGAAAAAAAAGCACCAGTGCAGAAAAAGTATTATGATATAAACATCACAATCCCATTTTTTTAATGTCTATATAAGCATCATGAGGGCGGTCATGTAATCCGCAGGAGAACTTACTGAAAGCCGCCTTTTCGGATTCGCCCATGATGAATGGAGCATTTTCATCCCGTTCGAAGGACGGTATTCCCACCGCAGAAAATGTTCCTCCGGTTGATGCTATGATCCCACTCAAGGATCCGAGAGAAGCGCAAATCACCTTAGATAAATCGAATGCATTCAATGATGCACTCTGAACCTGAATGCCAATAAAATGGATATATTCGTGTTGAATCATGCATAGCAAATACAACAATAAACTAACACGTCATCCCCAAATATCATCGATTCGACAATAAGGAAATTCCGAAAAATCATATGCAGTCCCAATGTTGTGGCTCAACAATGAAGTTATATACAATTCAAGACCTCATTTGCCAGGTTTCATCAACTTTTCATTCCACAGAAGCATGTTTTCTGAACACAAATTACAAATTCCTTTGGGAAGTTGAGACATGATTTTTTGAATGCATGAAAAGTTCTTTCTAATGCAGCAAAACTAAAAAAATCCGTGTAGCATGGTTAGTTTTGAATGCTTTAGCATATTTCATTTTATTTTCTGATTTTTTTTAATCATCACAACAGATGCAGAAACCTTAATCCCCAAATAAGGCTCATGGCAGGTAGAATTTAAAAATAATTTTCAAATTTTCCCAAAAGTGTGTCAAAAAGTTCTTTTTCTTGAATATAACTAACTGTTGGACTGATCATGAATAATTGATGATGAAAACATGTGAAACACAAAAAATGGTCATGGAAATAAATTATACAGCAGGAAAATCTTAACAAATTACTTGGTTTATAGTCTGAATGATGATCAAAGATTTTTTTGCTTCACAAAAAATCTTCAGAATTGTTTAGATAAAAATATATGCATTTCATTCCTGGTGACATTCTAGCATCAAAAATTTATCAGAATAAATGTTTAAACTTTCATTTAGCTCACAATGATACAATTTAGTAAAATATATTAGCAGCCCTGATGTAGGTTTTGTAGCCCTTGAAGTTCTCTTTCTTGCACTTTTTTCAAAATGTTTTTTTGGCAGAATTTAAAGTGAATATAACTTTTTGGGGTGATTTGAATTTATTGTATGAAAAGGTACATTTACTTTAATTCTGCCAAAAATCCAAAAATGAAGTTAATAACATTTTGAATGAGTGTTGGAAAGAGAACTTCAAGGGCTAGAAAACCCAAGGATCAGTTTTGCGTTTTCTGTAAATGTTTGGCAAAATATTAAGTAAATGTAACTTTTGGTACAATAATTCCACAATCTCCCAAAAGCCTTCTCATGTATTGCATGGTAATTTTCATGTCCTATTTGATGGTTCTAGCTTGTTGATCAAGATTCCATTATAATAGATCAAATTTCTCTGGTGAAAGTTCTTCATAGATAGGGGTTTCGAATTTGGACATCCTATAGACTGTATAGACTATAGAGGGTAATTTATGGCATTCGTTTCATCCTCACTTCTGCGATGATAAATGTATAGTCACAAAATATTCATCACAAGTGAGTGAGTAACTGAAATTAAAACATTCACGAGTTATCAAACACAAAAACGGCATTTGTATCTACAGAAGGTTTCCGGTTTTCTCTTGCAATAGAGGCATTACTTCAACTTGCATGAAAGGATAAAGGCGAAGAGCAATTAACAAACACACATCAGCGTGTGGGCAGCGGAAGAGGGAGGAAGCCGACTCGGCATTTCCTAAGGCAAAGAACCGGAAACGGGAATTGACACTACTGGTACATTACAATGCTCTTAAGGACATTAAAAATACTGTACCTCAATAGTCGTTGTAAAAAGCCCAAGATGCTCATCAAATTGACGAACACGCGTACTCCATTCCGTCCGGTAACTGAGTATAAAATCGTTGGATTGTCGAAGAAACTAGAAAAACGTGCCCGCGCCAGTGCCGCGAAGTGCTGGACCACGAAGTCGAACCAGATCAACAATTGACCACTCCATTAAAGTTGCAATTTGCGATGTGAATACACATTTGAAATCGTGTTTTTGGTTCGATTTTAAAAAATAAATAATAATAAGTTACAGTATCTTTTGTCGCGCCATTCCCGACAGCAACCCGCGGTGCTTCGCCTCGCAGTATTCCGCGACCTGTAAATATTTTAAAGCTGACTCATGCAATGCAAATTTTTGCACTGCACGTGTAGCCATTAATTGGACAGGCGTACGATGAGATGGAGTAGAGTCAATGTACTTAATCACATTTCTCTTTAAATTAAAGAGAAATGTGTAAGAGACGAAACTGTGTAGCAGTACTTCAACCGACAGGGAAATAGAAAGAACAATGAGAGTCAAAACTGCTATCGCACATCAGCGTGGGGGTAGCTGATGAAGAGGTACTGAAGATCTACCCGGTTTGGTTTGAACCCGCTTACCCAAAAAAGGTGGGAGCGCAAGTCGACATACATCATGCAAATACAGTAAACTGAAAACGTATCCAGACGCGAGTAAAAGGAGCGTATAAAAGGAGCGTATAACACTTCTTGGTGATTGTTGCATTCAAAAGGCATGTTTTTTCCATCAATGACGGTAGTACTCAGGAAGGAACTCGCCATGATGTGAAGAAACTGTTTAGGAAACCAAAAATTTACGAATTCCGAACCAACGCCAAGAAGTGGAATCAGATTCCGGGTTATAAGCCGGAATCTCCCCGAGCCAATTCGACGCAATTTGAAACCGGATATCTGGTTCAATTTTTCGTGGGAGGGAGCGATTTCCAGCATCAATCCCTCACTACATCCCGCACTCCCACCGGACTCTCAGTTCCGCTCATATTTCTTAGATTTGAAAAGCGAAGCTTATTTTCGCACTGCGCGTGATCTATATGTATCCATCAATCGAACCGTCGCACGAGGAAGCAGAGTAAAGTACTCGTACACCACTTCAGCAGATTTCCCTTCGAACAGACATTATTACTCCGTACAGTACAGTACTTGGAATGCGTGGCTGCTTCCAGCAAGACGCGCTTGATCAACCGCACGTCTCGAGGGCGATCAACAACCAGGAATGCACCCTCGCGTTCGGCGTCGGAGCGGAACGCCAATTTTTCTACTTGTTTTTGTCGTTTGAAGGATTCTTGCAATTCTTCTTTCACCTGGTGGTCGGAACACAACTATAATTGTTTCCATCGCACACCTGAACACTTGGACAGGATCCAATACGACAGAATAGCAAAAGAATAGCGTGAATATTTGAGAATGCACGGAGCAGAAAATTAGGTGTAGGGAATTGGAAAACTAGTTCACTGTGTAGGCACAAGAATCGTAAATGTCCGATTTTACAGAAATTCAGCTTGCCTCATCCCCACGTGTTATTGGGATAGGTCGTGAAAGGGGTACACAGACCTTTACATTTTTACCATTTCTTCACCAAAAGCAAGTTTCTGGACTGCTGTGTCAAAAATGTAAGAGGTACATTTCGAATTGTATTGTATTGCATTTGTCTACCGTTATGAAATCCACGCGGATTGTAGAACTGCATGGGGTACTCAAGATATCCTTTAATGGTACTCCGCGATCATGGAGACACCTTGAAGAATGGGTTCCTTGCCCGGGTCAAAGAAAGGGGGGGGGGGGAATAATTCTGTAAATAAAAAAAATCTTTTAAACCTTCGGATTAAGATATACGGAAAGAAACCCTTTCCAAGCATTAATTATTAAAACATTCCCATCTTATTTTCCAGAAAATGTCGCAATCAAAGGGGTTCTTACATTTTTCACCTGGGTTTATGCCGCTTTATTCTCTTTTTTCTTTTCCTCTTAAACTGGGCAGTCGTAACTGTTGGAAGTACTGTATAAGCGCTGGCTCCTGTTTGTTAGAAGCCCGTCTCCATCAAACGATGGGAGAAAAGTTTAATGCAAAAAAAAAAAAACGCCAGGGGGACTTATGAGAGAATAGACGTACAATTTTCATCTTCCAGAAATTGAGAAAGCTATCGTAATTTTCCAGGCAGAGAAATTCAAGGATAGTCGTATTCTTGTGTACTCCGTGCTTTAGAAAAATAAAGGCGATACGGTGAGAGCATGAGAGACTAATTTGCCCAGACCCATCTCAAACCGGAATTTCGGAAAGAGTAACTACCATGGAAATCTGTTCCGTCATGCTGTGCGAGACTGTTACCACACCCATGTTTTCCCATTGCGAGGGCGTTCAGACCCTTGAGACCCGTCTTAATGCATATTCTGTGTTCTTCGTTCCGCTTGCCGAATGCAGACAGGTTCTGGGCGCGAATGAAGAAGCTCGATGTTTTACCGGAATTGCTAATCAAACTAACAAAATAGACTCTCATCCGTTGTACAATTCGCCTGAAGAAAAGGACAAGAAGCAGCGACTTGCTGTTCGCAGCAACGAAACTTCGAAACGCGGGTGGACTTCGCCTCGAATATATTTTTTAAATATTTCATTGAAATCTCCCATGTTCTGTTCGCATAGCGAGAAATCACTGAGTGAAAGATTTTACGAAGCGTCTTGGGAATCTTTCTCCTTGAACGAACACTTGCAGTTTCGAAAATACCATCGCATTCCAATATTGCATGCCTCGGGCCTCTTGACAGAATGAAACAACTCCTTTCACGAATTGTAAATAGACTGGAGCCTCATTTAAGGAAAAGATTCTCGATTCTCGTTTCCATTTTTTCTTCCCTAGAATAAACCGAAAAATTGATCGTTTAGTAGCATCAGATTTTAGGACAATCACGATAGTAATAGCCGAAACGTGGAAGAAAATGGGAATCTTATTTATGCATGTTTCTCTGGATTGATGTGCTGCGCAATAAAATTTGGACAGAAGTATACTATGTAGGCCTGTATAGTTCAAAAGGAAAATGAATTTCGGTACTCCACTGCGCGAAGTCCGAAAAAATTACAGATTTTCACACCAGTCGACAAGCAGTCTACAACGGAAGGAAGCCATAGAATCAAGTTTGAATGAATAACTTGATCGTCTAATAAAAAGGAACGGTAAACGGGGGTAGTAAAACGCGGGTGGACTTCGCCTCGAATATATTTTTTAAATATTTCATTGAAATCTCCCATGTTCTGTTCGCATAGCGAGAAATCACTGAGTGAAAGATTTTACGAAGCGTCTTGGGAATCTTTCTCCTCGAACGAACACTTGCAGTTTCGAAAATACCATCGCATTCCAATATTGCATGCCTCGGGCCTCTTGACAGATGGAAACAACTCCTTTCACGAATTGTAATTAGACTGGAGCCTCATTTAAGGAAAAGATTCTCGATTCTCGTTTCCATTTTTTCTTCCCTAGAATAAACCGAGAAATTGATCGTTTAGTAGCATCAGATTTTAGGGCAATCACGATAGTAATAGCCGAAACGTGGAAGAAAATGGGAATCTTATTTATGCATGTTTCTCTGGATTGATGTGCTGCGCAATAAAATTTGGACAGAAGTATACTATGTAGGCCTGTAGGGCAAAAGGAAAATGAATTTCGGTACTCCACTGCGTGAAGTCCGAAAAAATTACAGATTTTCACACCAGTCGACAAGCAGTCTACAACGGAAGGAAGCCATAGAATCAAGTTTGAATGAATAACTTGATCGTCTAATAAAAAGGAACGGTAAACGGGGGTAGTACGAAAGTTTTATGCCGATCAACGAACGAAAATAGAATGCAGGGATTTTTTCAATGCTGGAAAAGCTTTCTGTCACATTCAATATCACAATTTTGGATAACCTTCAGTGTTGGACATCGGAAACACACTTAAATCTCCATTATGAATTTCTTCATCGAGCTGCTCGAGGAAGAATGAAGTCGAATACGAAAGAAAGCGAATGATGAAACACGAATGTTGTGACAGGAAGACCCCGAGTCTCGAACTTGTGGACCATAAGTTGAATGTCCAGTTTAAACTCTATCATGGATAACCCAACAAACGCATAAAGTGGCTTTAAACACTGAAATATTGAATGGCTTTTTTTTATTAATATTTTCGACAAGTATTTCGCAATCCAGAGGCTTCGAGCAGCAACCGCGGAAGCAAAACTAACCGGTATTAATACGAGGACTCTCGAACTCTGCATTTTACTGCGTTATACATCTTCGAACGGTTTGATCATTCATTCGTTGAATTGACTCAAGTGCGAGTGATATTTCTATCTATATGCATGTCAGGACAATCTTCGCGACGACCAGATGAAATTATGGCGTGGCATAATGTGACCTGCGAGTGCGTGTAGAGATTTATAAAAAGTCACGATTTTCTGAGTTTCTTTCCAATATCGGTAAAGTTTAATGATACCTTCTTCTATATTTTTAATTCTTCCTGACGAACAGCAATCGAAGGAAAGTCAAAGGAATCGTAATACAGCCAACAACTCCTGGATAGCGAACCACGGGGTGGAAGAAAAGAACGAACAATCTGTACTTTCCGCGGTTTATAGCATGCTTATTTTTCTCGATGCGCTATATTTTCTTCTGATGAAAAAATATAGCTAGCATTTGAATGAAAATTGAGAGAATTTTTGGTATTCTGACACAACTGGATTACGATCTTCTAGCAATGCGGCGCATTAATTAATTTCCCCAACTATTCTAGGTTTTTTAAATGAGAATTGACTCGTGTTCACTGACAAACCACGATTAATAAGTATGACGACGGAAGGCAAAAAGAAACCTTTACATCAGCACCAAGGATTTCTTCAGCAGGTAAGAGAATTCATGAGGTAGCCATCTACCCAGCTTCCGAATTTTAAAGAAAATCCATCGAATAACGTTGCTGTATTTTATTTCACCAAAACGTAATGATATTTTTTTTATCTGCATATCAATTTATGATTCACGCATAATATTCTCGTGATTAATTCGGTTAAATCTTTCGTGTGTCGTTAGTTGGTGATGATTCCTATCTTCAGAATTTACTTTTCAGTACGTTTAATTTTTGAATTTATGTGCTTACGAAGTAGATGCATGGTCAATTCTTTTCTCGCACCTTACTTCTGTTGCAGGTCCTTTGTGCATCCGTCGGATCTGTATTTGGAACAGTCGTGGGAACGGGACTAGGATTTTCGGCGGTAGGCTTGACTTCCTTCGAGCAGGATGAAAACGCGCCCTTCGTCATGGCCAACGCCGAGAAATCTGTATTCAGTGAGTAACATTTGAATTTTTTGAAACAAATGGCGAGGGTTTTCTTTTAGGTCGAAGGATGAATTCGCGACTTTTGAAAATGATTGAATTAACGTATTGATGTATTTTGCTTGTTGAAGCGAATCTGTGCATTTCCGTGCGCATCGCCTTCGGAACACAAAACTCGAAACGAGAATTGCTACCATTGGTTTCATCCTTAGTACAATGCGACAAGTAAGAGGGCAATCCGAACGCCCCTCCTCGTAGTTTTATTCTTTTTTGCGTGCATCATGGTGAGATTTGCTTCAATTTTTTTTCTTCAATGAATGCTGATCAAGTCGCCTGATGGAATTTCGGGAACTCAAAATTCATGGAAACGTACCTACTGTACAGGTTATTCTTGCGCATTAAGTGAGATAATAGCCAGCATTTAAAAATACTCTACTACAGTGAGCCCTCGGTTAACGAAGTTTTGTCTGGAACTTATGAAGGTTGTTAACCGCGGGCCCACTGTATTTCTTCTCTCGATGGCAAGCAAGAAACATTCTGAATTGGTAATCGAAAACGCAACCTGATTGATAGAAAAATGTTTTTGTGATTTGACCAATGATTACTATCTAACTGCCGAGGATTTTGCAGGTTTCAAAGTGTATATATCAGATTAAACATTTTGAGTAGATATTTCCCTGTGAAACAAAACATTTCACGCACTGCTGGTCTGCTGCTGATGCTCAACTATGAGAGCCCGTGGCGAAGGGCAATCGTGGTACAGTTGTAGATGTCGTAAGCTGTTCAGTCTGCCGATGATGCTGACCATGCGATCTGTAATCATTGTTTTGACTTAATTTACTTTTTTCCTCAGACAGCCTTTTAATACTCTCTATGATGGTCGGATCCATTGCTGGCCACTATATGTCGTCGATGGCTGGTCCTCGGATGAACATCACCTTGCTGCTCATGCCTATGATAGCGAGCTGGGTTTTACTTGCCTTCAGTAAGAGCCTGACACTGTTCTTCGTTTCCCGCGCTATTCTCGGCATCTGTGGAGGCGTTGCAATGCCGATCGGCCAAATATACTTGTCGGAGATCGCTTCACCGGAAACGCGCGGGTTCATTTCATCGACTTCGATGCTGAGTCAATATATGACAATGCTCACTGTCAGCGTGGCGGCAATCTTCCTGCCATGGCGCGATTTGGCCCTCTTGAGTGCGGCTCTGATGTTAGCGCTTCTCCTGGTTTCTTTCGCAATTCCGGAATCACCCACGTGGTTGCTCCGTAGGGATGCGAAGGAGGAAGCAATAAAAGCTTTGCAGGTGAACTTGACCGAAATTCAGATGCACAGCAAAGAGAATCCGGGCCGCGGGAGAAAATTTGAAATGCGAGTGGACAAATGAAAGCACTCCTTCAGCTATTCTAAATTATAGCAGTTTTCCTGCAGGGCCGCAAAAAGTGCGGCATGGAAAGTGTAGTACTGGGGGATTCTCTTCACAACAATCTTTTCTGTAACGATTTTCTTCATACCGTATAAAGATTTTTTGTGTGGTCACACGGGGTTAAATCCCCACGTTATGGGGTTCTCTACAAAGAAATTTTCTCTCTGCGACGATTTTTTTTCTGGTCTCTTCAGATTTGTTGTACAGAGAGTCCATCTAACACAGAAAGATTATATTTCTTCCCTTTGTCCTTTCATTTATACCCGCGTTGTTTTCCCACGCAGCTTTCAGAAGCTTACCGAAATAAGTGGAAAACAGCGAAAGCGGGAGGAACCTAATGAAATCCCGAATCAAGACCTTAATCTTTGCCAAAATATTTTCAACTTCGGGGATTTTGTCCTTGAAACAGTGATATATGAAAGCTCATGGACATTTTATCAGTCTCATCATTGACCAAACGCATTGACGCATGGTTAAAAAAGCCCAGTTAATTCTTGATACGCACTCCAACGGATTGCCATCATGGATTGCAATCAGGAACAAAAATTACTGTATATTTTTTAAAGGAAATCGGGACTAAGATTATGTTAAATGCCGTAATAATTTGCTAATGGCCAATCTTCGGGCTTGATGCAGGACTTTGGATTAGACGCTGAAATTAGTCGGCATGACCTTTCCTCTACACAGTATTAAATTCCCAGAAGTTGCTGATGAAATTTCTCCGGAATTTTACTTGCAATTTTCCTTATTCGTATTCTCAGTTTGTTCGGGGGGAAGAGAACGTGAAACCAGAACTCGGAGACCTTCAAAAGCTCATAAAGGACTCGAAACTGCACTCATCCGGACGATTTTTGGATATTCTCCGGGGAAATTCCCTGAAGCCCATGGCCGTGTTGATTTCCTTCACTATATTGAGACAGTTCACCGGCGCTTTTGCAGTCGCTTCTTATACTGCCGAAATCTTTGAGACGGCAGGAAGCGGTCTCAGCGGAATTACGTGCACAGTGATCATCAACTTGATTCAGCTGTGCTTCAACTTCCTGTCGAACGGATTGACCGATCGCCTGGGCCGAAAGAAACTTTACGTGACGTCTGCTTCTCTGATGTGCATTGCAAATTTGTCATTTGGCACATACTTCCATTTTCTTCAAAAGGTACGGCTAGGTTCCTTTTTTCACTTCGGAGTAGTCGATTGAGATGTTCTGCGGTTATTGCAAGCCTTGCTACTGGATTTGTGAGTTGATGAATACTATATAATGCTCGATAAATAATTCAAAACACAGGATAATTTACGTGATTATAGTTAACGTTTGACAATAGGCAATACTCTGATTCCACGCAGTGACGTGGGAAAAAAGACTGACTGCATGAAGTGCAACCTTTTGACGTTCAAATACGGCATTCACAACTTACAGCTGGAAGCTTTTTGCCGAGGAAACGCGACTTTCACTGAAGAATTCAACATTTTGTTCACAGAATCCGACTGCAATGAAGTCATTCAATTGGGTTCCACTCGTCTGCCTAATCATATACAGTATCGGGTTTTCCGTTGGATTTGCTTCTTCTCTGTACACGCTCATGACGGAACTGATTCCGATGCGCATTCGTGGATCGGCTTCTGCAACGATATCTGTTCTCAACCACTTCTTCTGCTACATCATCATCCAGACCTTCTACAAGTTTGCTTGATTATTTTCATTCGAAATTAATGGGCTCACAATTTTGACCTTATCTTGCGGAAATTTCGCTTGAGCTGCCCCGCAGAATTATTCGTTTGGCTTAAATTATTATTTTTTTCTTCGCAGAAATTTCACTTGAAGGGCGAGGAAATTTTTTCAAAAGCGAAAATAAGCTTTTTTTTCTCAATTGTTTTTTATTTCAGCATGGAATTGGAGATGACCGAAGCTGGGACTTTCTGGTTTTACGGTGTGATTTGCATAGCTGCTGCTGTTTTCTGCAAAGTGATCTTGCCGGAGACGAACGGGAAAACTTTGGCCGAACTGGAAACCATGCTTGACAAAAAAAAGGCATCAAAACTTAATGCTGCGGACGACGATTCGAAGACATCCGAAACGAACGTAGACGAGGACATTGAAAATGCTACGGACCTGGCCATCAAAAATACAACTGAGGTGAAAATACGAAATCTTGACGAAGTCGGACTTGAAGGTTTGGAGGACGGAGACGGAGCACATGAAGACGACGGGATGAAGAAAATCTGAAGTCTGCTCCGTTTGAAGAGAGTGGCAGTTTTCATGACTGAATAAATATCTGAATTTCTTTCGTTTTTTATTATTTTTTATTTCAGTTGAAAGAAAAAAATAAATGCGTGAAAACGTTTTTATTATTTTTACTCTTTCATCAACTGACATTTTTTTCCCTTGAACGCTGAAAGTTGAGCCAAATTCAACTCCGGATGAATTAATCAGTTTGTATACACGTATTTTAGCTAGTTGATTGCATTTTATAATGCTCTTGTTCATTCCTCATGGGTTTCGACAGGATTCCGTCGTTATCAGAATTAACCAAATTAACCGAAATGATCATCCATTGCACCAAAGTATCTGTAAAATTGGCGACTGAAAAATGCTACAGCGCTTGATGGCCAAATATGTGAAATTTTATTCAGTTTACCGTTGAATGTGGCTTGAATATGAAACAAGTTTTCTTGGTTCCCGTGGGATGATTGTCAGTTCATCCATAATTATTTTTAGTCGTTATACTCTATGTTGAAACTCGAAACGGAGCCATGATGTGCTCAACTATTTACAGCGTCAGGTAATCAAAAAATACGGTAGGTACGGTATATACGTTCTTGGCTTCATCGTCAGCCGTGGCACATGGCGTTTATCTAGTCATCAAAAGTAATGTATAGGTATTCTACACTTCTGTGACTCTACGATAATCCTACCCTGATCATATGCATCTACACTTTGATAGTAATTGAACCTTTACCATCGCAGAAACACGAAATGATCTGATGAAGAACTACTGTATTGTAAAAAGGGAGAAATACTCCTATGAATTTAAACGCTCCACGATTTGAAAATAACGTACAGCAGATAACATAACCGATACGTCATTTCTGGATGTCTTCTTTTTCCATCATACCCCACCCCCCACCGCAAAACAAAACAAAAAAACAACAAGGAAAAACCATCTTGTCGAGTGAACAAAAAGGACATTTTTTTCGGTAAACGCCGAACAAATTTTTATGAGAAACAAAACATTGTGCAATGACTAGAAATATTTAGCTGGCGAAATGTACGTTTTCATCAGCTAAATATGAACGGTCGTGGAAACTTGCTTTGGTTGTTGAAATTATCGTGTTCTCAGTGGAACTCCGATGCGTGTTGATTCGACTGAGAATATAAGTATGTAATTATTGTTGACAGATTGAGCTGATTAAATAAAAAACCGGCCGAGCCTGCTGCACGAGCAGCGAACTTCATTGAATACAGTGAAACTCAACCGCTAACCACTTCACGGATGAAAAGTGCTGTCCTGTAATACAGTATAAGTTACAGATCGTGTGAAGTGACACGCAGCAATTTGAATAGATGGACAAGTTTATACGATCAAGAAAATTGTTGAACCCGTATCCAACTTGCCACATTTCCGTTTTTAGGAATGTTCAATGAACTCCTTTTCATCGGCTCCACATAGAAATTAATCTTGTGCAAGGATTTTTCCCCAACAACTCATTTGGATCATCGTTGTTCTCGTTTTACTTTGTTTATTTAAGCCTTGAATGCAGAAACGATAATACTGTACCGTGTCGAAGTTTATACAGATGCAGTGTCGAAGTTTATGCATGTTACCGTGACAAAATTGGGAGTGCTGGTGCAACGAGATCGTCGCCTTCCTGGTTTTTTGGAAGTGTGTTGTGCAAATCATTCGTCGCAATGGATGAGAAAGAGAAGCGAAAACATCTGTACCAACATGAAGGATTCTGTCATCAGGTGAGTACGACCAATGTATGTACTGTATCTGTACATGAAATCACGAGAGACTGATAATATCGTGGGACTTTCCGAAAACACGCATGAACACAGCCGTACATATGGAGTACGGTAATTCGACGAATTTTCTTGACCCGCACTAAACATATCACCTGTAGAACCTGTTTTGATGTGTAATTTTTCAAGATGGTGGTAAATGTTTTCCCCGCTTTATTGTAGAAGATAGCGTAGTAATGTCCACATTGGGATGCCTTTTCTGAGTGTGAGAACGTCTTGGGAAAAGTTGACGGATCAAATACAATTTACATTTCTCTGAACGTGTTAGCCGCACTTTCTCCCCAAAAATTCCGAACTTTCCTTGGGTCCTAAACCGTTTCTTTCCGTAAATGTCCGCTCCAAAATGTGGTGCGGCATCTAATCAACCACGGTAACTGGGAAGTACAGGACTCATCGTGTCCAAAAGTCTTCAAAAATGTCCTTCAATTCGAAAATTAAAGGTACTTGGAGCGTCTGTTGGGTCAATTTATGGCACCATAGTTGGGACTGCGCTGGGCTTCTCATCAGTTGGATTGCCGCTCTTCGGATGGGATGAAAATGCCCCGTTCATCATGGGTGAATACGAAAAGTCAGTTTTCAGTGAGTACATCAACGCATGAGGCATTCTGGTTTCGAAATCGTTGATTTTTTTTAGCAAAAGCACGCACAATATAGGCAGATCATGAATGGCGTCGAATACTTCAGAACAATGAAGTAGAATTACCAAGGTTTACGAATGCACAGTAAATTTCTTTCGTGCTGTGTACTAGATACCACCATTTGAAACGACAAGTTTCGCAATTCAAGCCGGTGGTTTTCTTTGAAGCACTGTATAGGTCGTCAACCTGCAGTTTGACGAATTTTTTCTCTTGCTTTGGGCTTATTTTATGAAGGCTTGCAATGATTATATCATTGAAAAATGTACGGCATTACTCAAGAAATTCGGATGATCTTTTTTATCAGATTGTTCAAACAATTTTGTTTTTCAAGATTCATGAATATGATCGTGACAGGCGTGTCATGACCTCATGGCTCATATATATTCTGACAAATGTTACTGTTATCAAATTTTAAAATATCAATGAATGAAAACAGTAAGACTTGGCTGCAAAATATATTTGTATTGCTTACGGCGAGTAGCTGGAATTATGTAGTAATTCAAATACCGGAATAACATCGTCATTTCGATACCGGAATAACGTCGTCGAGCCTGTTCCCTGCTGGAACAAACTTGTAAAAAAAAAATCTTTCCGCACTTCAGAACTGGAATTATCTATGCAGGAACAAATATTCAACACTTGTCCAAGTAAAAAAGGGGAACTTGAATAAACCCCAGAATGCTTTGAGATATTGGAAAAACAGAAATATATTTCATAAAAGACCTAACCTAACCTCATTCCATTTATTCCATAAATATTTCCAGTTGTTGAGTGCGGGAAGATTTTTATCAGGTGTTTTTTTTCCAGCAGGAGAGGCTTGACGATGGTATTCCGGTATCCGAATGACATTATTCTGGTATCAGAATTTTGACGTTATTTTACCATCCCCTTGCTGGGGATCAGTCAGAAATATTGTTTTAAATCTGCAAAACTTAATCATAAAGGCGGATTTGCAAATGTATGGCGATTTAACAATGGCGCTTTGCGAGAGCCTCAGCATATCAAGGTCTTCCTCAATTTTTTATCCAGGAGGCATTTGGAAAAAGTTCACACTGAAATCAATTAATGATAGATTTTATGTCAAAGAAATGGAAATATGATGAGGAATGCCATTTCTGCGGATGCCGACATTGAAAGTTCTGTACTCCCGTTTTCATGGCATAACCGCATATTGCAAATTGTCCGCAAGTTTTCCGGAGCTTTTATCTGATTTCCATTGCTTTTAATGTCCAGCTGAACAAGGTCATGAGCTCGGGTTACTCAAAAATTGAAAGCCCGAAAAAGTGAATAATTTTCCCTTCCGATATTCGTCGCATTTTTGCTCAGTTCGGGCAACGATTTTCCTCCATGCAGAGGAATGACTCGTAAATGATCCTTTCAACTGAAACGATCTTGGAAAGTTTTTTCAGCTTTGTAGCTCTATTTGTCGAAAATGTTGAATTTCTTTTCTCGCGGAAAGTAGGCAACTCTTGCTCTTTTCAGTATGCCTGTGTTGACGCACTCTGAATTGCTTGACAAAACCTTTTGATAAACATGATGATCAACAGCCAGCGTTTTCGTGTTGGTGATGATTGCTGGGTCTATCGTTGGTCGCTACTTGACATCCCTGGTGGGTCCTCGGATGATCCTTACTGCGCTGCTCTTACCCACTATTGCGAGCTGGCTCCTGATTGCTTTCGGAAAAAACATCTACCTGTTCTTCATTTCGCGCACGATCCTCGGCATGTGCGGAGGTATCGCTTTGCCAATCGGTCAGATGTACCTCACGGAAATCACTTCGCCAGACACCCGCGGGTTCATTGCTTCTACCGCGATGTTGTCCCAATATATCTACGGCTTCGTTGACAGCGTCGCAGTATTGGTCATGTCATGGCGAGGATTGGCCATGTTGAATGCGGTAGTGATGGCTGCGCACTTCCTTGTTTCGTTCTTCCTCCCGGAGTCGCCCGTTTGGCTGCTTCGGAAAAATATGACTGAGAAAGCCAGGGATTCCTTGCAGGTGATGAGCTAATGACTTATTTCATGGAATGTCGAAGAGCGAATCAATGAAAAATAGCAGCTGAAGCACTCCATCGAAAGAGCTTTTTGCAACCGCCGTTATAGTGTCTTCAAGTGGCGGCACTAGGACGAATATATGCATCTGTAAATGCACACGTGCAGATTTTAATCTTCGTAAAATGAACTGAAACGCAAATTTTCCGTAAAAAGCCGCAAGGTACTGCTTCCTCGGACGCCTCGACGAAATTTTAGCAGCATTACTTTCAGCAAAGAAATCCCTTTTGCGCAGCACGCTGAATATCGCGTCCTTACACTTCCATCAACCATTTTGTTATCAGGAGATCAAACTTTTACGAGGAGAGTAGCCCTATTTTATGCAGAAGAATTACCGGCCACACATATAACGAAATGTTGAAGATGTTTGAACGGTCTTCATTTCTGGATTTAATTCGAAAGTATTTTTCGCCTCTTAGTTCGTCAGAGGCAAGGAAGACGTGGAATTTGAACTGAGAGATCTTCAATTGCGAATAGAGGAATCAAGAAGATCATCCAGCGGATTGCTGGATCTGCTCAAAGGAAACTACTTGAAACCCCTGTTCGTTTTGACGGCGTTTATTGCATTTCGACAACTCAGTGGGGCATTTGCAGTTCTTTCTTACACGGTTGAAATATTTGACACAGCGGGGAGCGGTGTTGGCGCAATTGTGTCAACTGTGATCATAAATGCAGTTCAATTGTGTTTCAACTTCCTGTCGAATGTAATGACTGATCGTATCGGCCGCAAAAAGCTGTATGTGGCGTCGGCATCCCTGATGGGGATTTCGCATTTTTCATTTGGGACATACTATCATTTTCATGACAAGGTAAGAGGCGAATCTCTTGGATTTTTTTTTTTTATTTTTTTATTTTATTTTTTTTTTACTGCTCGAACGTAATATATTTTTTGCTTTGAAGCTTGTTAGTTTCAAAGTACGGTATACGGGACGTGAAGTTTGCATGAGGAACTTTTCAAACCGGAATTATTTTGAAATGGACTTTTATTTCGCTCAGAACGAAATCGCGACAAGGAAATTCAACTGGGTGCCATTGGTGTCGCTGATTTTTTACTGCATCGGGTTTTCCGTCGGATTTGCGCCTGCATTATACGTACTGATGACCGAACTGATTCCTATGCGCATTCGAAACTCAGCTTCTGCGGTGATGTCAGTAATCAACAACGCTGTTTGCTTCATCGTCGTTCAGTACTTTTACAGGTACTGTATTGCATTCTTACGTTGAGCATGTGATGGACGAAAGAAGTGAATTGATGGAGGAAATTGGGAAGATAGGAAGCTGCGGGGCTCCTGTGGTGACGTGTGTTAATGGCCGCTGGCCTCGCGGCTCCCGGTGACCCACTGCATGCGCATTTGTTTTCTGGATGACAAGATTGCTGAAAAATGTGTCAAGTGAAAATCATTTTTAGATCGGACTGATTTGGAGTGAAATTAATTTTGAGCAATCGAGTCATTAAGAAAAAAGATGGCGCATGCAGTAAGTCACCAGGAGCTGCAAGGCAAGCACTCAGCAGCACCTCTGCAGTACAGCAACTCCACAGCATCCTCTCTTGACGATTTCCTTCACTTTCTCACCCCCTCCTTCTGGATTTTGGGAACATGTGCAGGCTCTCCAAGGCAGCATACAGTTTTCTGGTAAAATTGTTGCATCCTGCAATTCTTTTATTCATGCAAACATCTCTCCAGAACAGCAGCTTAATGGAAAAGTCACCTGACTTTTTTGTTGTTGAACGTTTTCATTCAAATGGTACGTACTTGAAATCATTCCGTGACACTTGGGACCGTAAAAATACGTACAATTTGAAAGACGATTGAACAATGTTTCATTTGGTGCTTTTTTCATTGCCACAGCTTAATTTGCTACTGAGCTATGTTGTCAAGTCATAAAATCGGTTCACTTTTTTTTGGCCCTCCCTGTACAGTATATTGAAGAAGTACCTCTACTGGTATTGACTGCACAACATTGTCCTGGGTTTTTTCGTACCCATCCGAGGCCAGATAGATTAGGTTGCTCAATTTCAGCTTTTCTTTTAGAGTATCCTCGATAAAGAAAAATGGTTTCAATTGTGCCGGGAGAACAGTTCAACGGGAATACCAAGTAATTAGACTGAGCGCGATTTAATAAATTATTATGATCAAATCATTTATGATTTCTGCTTTTCAGCATGCGTCGTGAATTGACTGAGGCTGGTGTTTTCTGGTTCTACGGCTCAATTTGTATTTTCGCTGCCGTTTTTTGTGAGATTATGTTGCCGGAAACGAAAGGAAAAAATCTCGACGAGTTGGAAGCAGCGTTTGCCATCAAAATAGCACCGAAAAATGAGTCTGAAGGAAATTCAATATTGTTGGAAACGAACGGCGCCTACAATACCGGTATTGTAGGCGTCGAGAATGCGTCGGATTTTGCGCTGTTTAATGACGACGATTCTGACGAACTACCTTCGGGTGAAGATGTTTTTGAAGTAATGGACGACGCAAGAAGTAGATCCGACATTCTTGATAAGGACCACGGTGAAGGAACGTCCAGATGAACCTCGGATTTATTTTTCTAATTGACTCTCAAACTCTATCCGTGCTTTTCACCAGACACCCTTCATGGATCGTTTACTCCCTAAGTCACGGGTCTTCTGGCAGATTTCGCAGTCACTCAATTATCTCTTCAAATCCAAATGACGTAGCATCTTCTTAATTACAGAATTGGAATTCGTGACCCGTCTGTCCAAGACTGAATTATACCTTCGACGCAATCTCACGCGAATACATGAAATGCTGATTGACTGAATTGTGACTGCATTCTTTCAATCGTCTCATCAAATATACAGCACTGCATTCGCCGATAAATTTTCGAATAAATGAAATTATCATTTATATGAAAACAAGGATGTACGCCTACTCAATAATTAATACTGTATAGAGCGAAGAAAGTAATTGGCGTGAGCTCGTTGAATTGCCACGAGGTGTTATCCTGCGGAACACGGACGAACCTGGGATCGAAAAGCTGTTCCTCACGTCAGAATGCATAAGCTAATGCCAACCGACAGTTTAACTGATGTTCGTGGAGGAATCACGCGGGAAGGGAAGGCACTAGCGAGTTGCTCCAGTGACCACCCATTGCGACAGATTAATCACGTTCACGACGATGATCTCAACAAAGGCTTTCTACGCCTTTTTCGGGTTCAAGTTCGTGAAGGCGACTTAGCAGTCATGCGTTCTTTTCCTTTAGATTATTAATAGCCATACGGCGAGAGTTAGTTATACGTGGAATATTTCCATGAAAGTCGGCTCGGCATGCAGACCATTTCGCATGCTTGTTCTATTACATGTTGACCCGGAGGTCCTTCATCAGGAGGATCACCTTCGGCAATCATTTTTGTTACCCGAAATGACCGTAAACAAGATTGTGTTCGACTCGCACTTGTCACCACCGTTCGTGCTTACGTATGTTGTGCATTACATTATAAGGGGAAATCTCGTTAATACGACCTATATATGGACAACAAAAAATGTCATAGAACTGGTTAGAGTCCCGTAAGAGAGAACTTTTTGCAAATCCGATTTCCATTCTTTAATTTCTAAGATTATCTGGACAAAAGTTCAAGCAAATGAACATTCAAATAAATCTGAATAAAAATCATCAATGCATGTAACGTGAAAAGTTTCTCCAGCTGTGAAAAGAACGCTTTTTTCTGAAGGCAGTGTTATCCATTATTGAATCAATTCATCTTTTAATGGAAATTTATTCTAAATTCGTGTGTAATATTTTCCTTGATTTTTGTTTCTTAGAAAAGCGTGAAGCAAAATTTAGAATTTCAAAAAGACTATCTTAATAGACCGTATTCGTGAAGTAGTGGACAACTTGAGATCCTTCTATAAATTTGAATATTTCCTATCAACTAAAAGACGCGAAGTCTTTATGAGCGACACCTATCAATCTTTCTGAAAATAAAAAAATTAATGCGTGCTATTGCACACTCTTTGTCGCCTTTTCAAAACTCTGAAGTGCAAATACTTAGGACGCGGAAGCACCTGCGTGGCACACTGTCGGAAATATTGTGCATCTGGTCTCGGATTTTGGAGGTATATTTCGTCTATCCATGCATTTTTTTTTCGAAGGTTACGTTTATGCGATCCTTAGTGTGAAATGCAGATGCTTAATCCAATAACTCCCAAGCATGAAATCATGAATTATTCCAAGCATAAGTATAAGGGGTCCAAAGAGTGAAAGTCGGAAAGAATCGCCTTACAACACTGCACGCATCATGCAGCAGTGTCTGCCCAAAAAAATAGCCGGATAACTTCACCTCATGTCCCAACCTTATTTTTGAACTTGTGAAAACTATGAAATGCAGATTATTCTTACCATTTCAATGTGTCAGTATGCATTTAATGCAGGACAACTTATATAGCGAAATTGGAATAGCAGCAAGTTGCACAGCACTGACAATCACTTTCATCAAACCTGCAAAAATTATATGGGATCGAAACAATAACTTGCACCACGCCACAACTCACACAACTTTTTTGCATATAAATTGTTCCATTTATTTATTGCAGATTGTTTCTTGTCTAAGGGGAGTTTGAATGTATGCTAATTCCTTATTAGGACAGTCAGAGCGGAGCCCTTCTGTTTTAATAATTCACTTGAATGTGGTGTTAATCATGTCAGCTTCACTTGCATCCTTATCCTTTTAAAGTTCCAGTAACTGATTGGTACCAATGAACAGACTGTATATCCAGCATAACAGCAGTATATATTTTCAAGTCTTCTTGAATTCTATAGTGTACATCACTTTCAGATTACTTTGGGAAATTTAATGGCAATTATTTGTTCTCTGATTTTTCAAAATAACAGAGCAAATTCAATTTTTTGTGGGAAGCCAGAACCTTGTGATGCGATTCTGCTCTTATATATTGGCACAGTCTTTGAATGTCTTACATGATTCATATACAGTATATATTTCATGTAAGCAACCAACTTTTCTTGCCAGAGACATATCAGCTCTCTGTTGATTGCATAAAAACTATTGAGGCAGCATAAAAATGACATTGAATTGAAAATAATGACACAGTGAAGGGATGAAAATAATCTTCATTTTACAGTTCCTCACAATTTAAAAAAATTATGATGAGCCATGAGGCAAAGCTATCCGGCTGTATTTTGGGGCAGACACTGCATGATGCGTGCGGTGTTGTAAGTCGATTATTTTGGACTTTCACTATTTGGAACCCTTATAGGATGCTCAAATAAATAATGCATCTTGAAATCAAAGACTTTCTGAAACTTTTTAATTTTGTTGGATTATTTTCTAATTTTCTTCAGACCAGGTCTATATATTTGAACATTACTGATGATGATTGACAGCGCTCCAAGACATTCAATAAAATCACAAAAAAGACATTCAATAGAATAACACAAAAATACTAGGAAGTTTCATGGATTGTCAGCAAATGGTTGACACAAATGAATCAATATATTTACTTTGATCTGTACCTTCACATAATGAACTTATAGAACTTGTAAGCAATGAGAACCAGAAATACTGCTGACAACAGCTTGTTATCCAGGAAATGCTTGGATATGTTTCTAGGATCTCTATTTTTAATTTGCACTTGCTCCAAGGAAGCATACAAGGTTTTCTTCCTGCAGCTGTTTCCTTGTTTTGAATTTTCTCTTCTCATGTCACTCCAAGTTAGCAGCGTGATGTGCTTTTGTTCTGTTTAAAGGAAATAAAACTCCCCCTCACCTTTGACAGTGACAAATGCCTCTAGCACAGCCACACCTCTGAAATATGGATTTCAGAGGTAAATATCCTCCAAGATTGTTTTGCATATATATACAAATGTTGTTATTGTGTGTCAGATATTTTTATGTTTGTTTCACAAGGTCTGCGCACTCATGAATAAAATGTGATAGACCACAATTAACCTATATACCTGAGAAAGTATATATATTACTCAGGAACCTTATATTCCTCAGATTTAATCCAGTGTCAACCTTGGTTACATCTCAGAGAACCTTGTGTACATTTAACAAGATTCTCTTAAACTACTTGTCTGTTATATTTTATTTTTGAGTACTGTTCAAAACCTCTATGTTGTTGTGAATAAAAAGATTTATACATATTCAAAGAGTGTTTCATTTTAACAGACAACAAGCTTGAATTAAGACTCCGGTACCAGGGGAAACTCATCCATTCCTTGATACTGCCAATAATCATCGTGGTGAAGATTTTGTTTGTCTGGGAGATGGGTCCAGCAGCATTCTGAAGCAAAGGAAAATATCTATTCTTTTTTGCTGATTACTATTACCTTATCATATGCGCCTTCCTTTTTTTTGCAGATCCCATGAGCTTAGAAACAAAAATGCTGCTTGTCATTAAATTATGAGCAACAAGTTAAAATTGACAAAGCTGGCTCAAAAAAGATTATGATACAAACAATTGACTTCAAAACCCTCATTTACAAAAAAATGCATTTATTTATGAACTCATTTAATATGAAGTTTTTTGAAATAAACCTGCCCTCTTATTTTCAATGAACACTTGTCCCTTTATTTTACCGCATGCTCAGATGTCTGTGAATTTCCTACATCCTGACCCATCCCTGAATTTCGTAACGAACTGCACCCTCCACCCAGGAGAATCAACAGAATTTTCGGGAGCCACCATGTGTGAGACCAATACCTGCAGCTCTCTCTAGCTTCTCGTTGTTGGGGTCTGTCACCCCAGGAAAGACTTGGTGCCTGTATCTACATTATTTCGGGAGCTCTCCGATTGGCTGGGGGGAGACTGCCAAGCGCGGGGGGGTGGGGGGGGGGGGGGGGGGGGGGAAAATTCACGCAACAGCTTCATTCAATCAATATTTACCCAGAAAAGCAAAAATTTGCCCAAATAGTATTGAAATATGCAACATATGCTTAATGAAATCCTGCAACATGTTTTACTGATTTGAGTGTAATTGTTCTGCCTATGTTAAGAAAAACTTGTCATTCAATCTTTTATGAACATGAAAAAGAAACATAAATCAAGAGCTGTTCTTTAAAAAATAGGATTTCTTCATTCCATACAGTGCTCATGATTTGAATAAATTGACAAAATTAGGAGGTTAGTATTCAAATGGGACTATTTGGAATGAGTTAAGACTCACCGTTTTCTGGAGTTGCTGGAGGTCCAACTACAGGCATGTGTGAAGAACTTTTTGAGGACTCAAAAGGCAGGGTTGTACCTTGCTTGCCAAATACAATGCATTGCATTCTACTCCTAGAAGGTGGACCAACTCATGCAGATCTGCAACTTGGTCTTCAGGGGTTTTGCACAGCAGCTTGTTTCTGTGGGTGGTGGGGGTGTCAGCAACAATGGGCAGAGGGAGCATTGTCACCAATCACTTACTCTACCAACTGAGCTCACTGACACTGTCACCACCTCCCTAGATCAGCTACTTTATCAAACTCTTCATGAGGTCTCTGAAAAATTTAGATTGCAGTCCTTAGTCACACTTCTTGTACACTCACTAATTTTATCACTCTGCTTTCCTTGGTTAAGCCCGTGAACTCAAGGCAGTTTTATTCCACCGCAGAGGAGTAACAGCATCACAAATTTCTTCAAAACACAATCTTGTCCATGCACAGACTTGTTGCTTTTACTTGTGGAACACTCACCCCCCAGAAAAAGAGGACAGACAACTGCACCAATTTCTGTTATCCTATTTCCAGAGAAATAAAAGATTTGGTGAGTCTTAAATAAATTCTTACTATTACCCCTAACAGCAAGTTTATTACCAACCTCGACTCTTAAGATAACATACTCTATCCTGGTCTTTAATATGTGGTTGATATTAGGTTGATGTAGAAACAGGCTAGCAATTCCAAAGGCCACAGACAATGCCTTTCTGCCACAACAACTAATCCACTGACAGCCGTAGAGTGTTGTTTTATGACAAAATGACTCAAAAACTGGAGTTCAAATTTTTAACTGAATATCCAAGTTTATTCACAAGTATTTAATTATCAAATAAATCCTTCAAGAGAGCCAGCATCAATGGCAATTCCTGGCAATTATAAATATCCAGGGCTAGATCTGGCAACAATTGTGGGATCCCTTCCATTCAGGGCATCCTACCATGATTTGAATAAATTGAAAAAATTAGGAGGTTAGTATACAAATGGGACTATTTGGAACGAGTTAAGACTCACCGTTTTCCAGAGTTGCCGGAGGTCCAACTACAGGCATGTGTGAAGAACTTGTTGTGGACTCAACAGGCTCAGGAAAACCTGAGCCTTTCACTATGCAAATTGAGGAGCGCTTACAGATGAGCAAAAGGAAAAGAGAAGCAGGAAAGAATGAAAATGATTGCATATATAGAATAGCATATTCTAAAAAATCCAGAGTCAATAATTTCTCAATGAGTGAATCTTGAAAAGTGTGAAGCGCATTTTTTCTATGTGGACTTTGATTGGTGGAAACTCGTTTTATTTTTATTTTACGGGGGCAGGTTATGTTGGGTGCCCGGATGCGGAAGCACCTGCGTGGCACACTGTTGGAAATATTATGCATCTGGTCTTGGATTTAGGAGGATATTTCGTCTATCCATGCATTTTTTTTCCAAGGCTACTTTTATGTCCAGGAATCACACTTTACGTCTACGAATTAGGTTATTGACGGTTCGTACTTTAGTACTTAATAAGGTTCGTATTCATATTCCCCAGGTTTCTCACTTTCAGCCTTTCTTAGCGGAATGTTGTGGCGTCGCATCATGCAGCAGTGTCGATTCTTTCGTCGGACTTTCACTCTTTGGAACCCTTATGGGATGCTCAAATAAATAATGCATCTTGATATCAAAGACTTTTTGAAACTTTTTAATTTTGTTGGATTATTTTCTAATTTTCTTCAGACCAGGTCTATATATTTGAACATTATACTGATGATGATTGACAGCGCTCCAAGACATTCAATAAAATAACAAAAAAGACATTCAATAGAATAACACAAAAAATACTAGGAAGTTTCATGGATTGTCGGCAAATGGTTGACGCAAATGAATCAATATATTTACTTTGATCTTTACCTTCACATAATGAACTTATAGAACTTGTAAGCAATGAGAACCAGAAATACCGCTGACAACAGCTTGAATTAAGACTCCGGTACCAGGGGAAACTCATCCATTCCTTGATACTTTTTTTTTTTTTTGCAGATCCCATGAGCATAGAAACTTTTGCATAGTAGTGAAGTGAACGACGAACAGTAATTTAATACTCGTTGTTCAATTTTAAGCTGTTTCGACTGAGTTTTTTCTAATACTATGTTTGTTAACTGAAGTTTTGGGAGTAAATGTTTTTTTGCATTTATTTATGAACTCATTTAATATGAAGTTTTTTGAAATAAACCTGCCCTCTTATTTTCAATGAACACTTGTCCCTTTATTTTACCGCATGCTCATATGTCTGTCAATTTCCTACATCCTGACCCATCCCTGAATTTCGTAACGAACTGCACCCTCCACCCAGGAGAATCAACAGAATTTTCGGGAGCCACCATGTGTGAGACCAATACCTGCAGCTCTCTCTAGCTTCTCGTTGTTGGGGGTCTGTCACCCCAGGAAAGACTTGGTGCCTGTGTCTACATTATTTCGGGAGCTCTCCGATTGGCTGGGGGGAGACTGCCAAGCGCGGGGGGGGGGGGGGGGGTTGTTCATGCCGGCAAGCTTTATTACGTGTCCATTGATTCGACCAAGCGTATTTATTCTCGTGCTCAGACGACTTTTTAAATTTTCAAAACGTTTTTCAATTTTTTTCATTTGTTAATTGATGTACCAGGTTTTATATGTGTACGTAGTATACATACTGTACAACATCACACCTATCTGATGGTGAGGTCAGGATTCACTTTGATTACTTAAAATCTTTGGATGAAGAATGAAATAATGCTGCATCTGAATTGAGAAAATTTAAGATTTCAATAGTATCATCAGTTCATCTAATTCTTCATCAGAATTATTCTGTTTTTCTCCGATAAATAATAAAGACTGTAAAGTAGAAGCTCACGGTGATGCACAACTGTGATGAGAGGAGTGACGCATTATATTTTCATCGATATTTCGATGGAAATATCTTCCTGGAAAGAAGTTTTAAGTAGGTCTGAGCGCAACTTTTTCTCATCGACTTCCGGAGCGACATAAAAAAAAAGTCGTCCGGACATATTTTTTCCCTTGTTTTTCGATACAGTAGAGAAGGAACTACTTACTTGCAACCGGCGAACTTCCAAGGAAAAACAAATTTTATATATGAGCAGATCATACTCTAAACAACCACAAACACTCTGAATTTATAGAGCAAGTCCGGAAGTTCGGGATGGATCTCTCAGAGGTCTGTTGTCGAGCGGAAGGGAGAAGGATCTTGCAGAAAGTGTCCGAAATGCCTTGGGCGCTTTTTCTAGACGGCTACCAACAAAAGCCGCGTAATAAAACTCGGTCGGTTCAACCGATTTTCGATTATAAACGAATACAGAGCATATTTTCCGAATACACTTTTTGGTTTGTTCCTCAGGCTGACTTTTATCACGGAAATAATATCTGCCTCGAATTTACCCGAAGTGCAAGCTGATCAAGACTAGATTGGACCAGCATATTTCAGATCAATTTTCATCAACAAAATACATGAAACGAAAAAAAAACGAAAGACAACTATTTTCTGATTGATAAGGTTCTTTGATGAAAGTTAACCATTGGAAGAAGGTGCAAAAATATGGAGAAAATTTGAGTAATTGCCTGAAACTACCCTGACTACTGTCATGATCGAAGCTCATCAGCATTTTTTCGTTGCTTCAAACAAAAGCCAGAGTTATGATTCCAAAGGCGGAGACAAACGATGCTCTTTTCACTGGGTGGCGTGAGAGTGCCTGTAAAATACGATACTGAAAGACATGCATCATTGTCATTAGAACTAGAAGGCAGCTGTGATTACTCTAAAATTTTAAATACAGTACACATTTCACAAACAGAACTTCTGAAAGGAGCTCTGCTCTAGATAAATTCGCCGACAAGTCATTGAAATCAGGGAAATCATGAAAGAGGGCGAGTCAGGGGCATCTGATCGATCGGATAGCCATCCCGGATGCACAATAATCGGCGGAGAAAAACCCATTAGTCTCACGCATAAAAAAATCAAAATCCTTATTGCACGAATAAAAATCGCAAGCATATAACTTCATCGCTCTTGTTATTACAGTACAGTGTTTTTTCGCCGCAAATACGCATAACCTGACAGCTACCTCTAAGGCATTTTATAGCTTCATTAATGCATCACGGTTTTTGACGTTAGCCAAATGTGCAAGGCAATACAGACCTGTATTTCCATATTGGTAAAGTGTAGACGTAGACTAGAAAGGAAGCTAGCCAAGTCCAGCCCGTGATTGCAAATTTTAATCATGTTGCGTGATTTATAAATCTGCCAAAATGCTTAGACCGCACCAGCAGGAATTGAAATTTTACTCTAAAGAAACTCTCAGCTTAACCTGCACTTCGCCATGCACCCCATGCATACAGTACGTCCACGTACTGTCCTAATATTCCAACAAATTTTTCCCCTTGAAACTTAGCAAAGATCCAAGATATTGAAAGTGAAAATTTTAAAGACCATGACATTGAATTACCCAAGTCAACGACTGCGTTCACGCGTCGGAAAATTCAAGCGTTTAAAAATCGTATTTCAGCATGAATTGAGGAAAATCATTCATTCAAGGATGAACTATAATAAAACTAATTTGCCCTCGAATCTCAAACGGCATCAGTTCGAAGTCAGTCTGTGCATCACGGTTAATCAAACATTGAAAAACTTCACTTGAAGATTGGAAATTCTGCAATTAAAATAATTGGACGATCAAAATACCTATACACTATATTCGTCAATCGGTGTAAAGTCAAGCGTTCGGAATCGATACATTATGCAGTTCGCTTCGTCCCATCTCCATGAATTTGAATTTCCCCACAGGTTTTTAATGCATGGTAGTTAAAATTAATTGTGCGTGGAGTGCACAGTAAATTTAATCCAGGATAATGTGAATGCGTAGTTAATTAAAAGCTGGTATGAGCGTTTTTATGGCATATACTCATGATGAGCACAAATTCTGGATACAGCGATCGGGTTAACTCCACGACTTTGCCGCTATTGCGATCAATTTTAATTGTTTTTACGGGACAGGGGATTCGAAAAAAGTACTCGAGATTAATCAATATCGAGAATGGGGTGAGAAGGATACTGCGAATACGCAGAATCTGTGATCAACGCTCCATTCGATAAAGATGGTGGAATTCAAGTCCTTCCTCAGCATTTAATTCTTTTCATATAGCTCTACATCATTCAGCTAGCTACACAGGGTAATTCTGAAACCCACGCTGCTTATGAACTTTTTCGGCGAAGTGAACCATTCACATCGAACGGGTCCTTTAATGAATGCATTTCCATCAGGGTTTTCTCTCTCAAAACGTTTAGAGGATCTTTAAACCATTTTTCGTAGACCTTTCGAAGAAATAAAGGCGCATTCATTGCACTTCGCATTTTTGGACCAATACCGACCGGAGTGAGTGTTTGCGGTCAAAATTCAACTCATTTACAATTTCGCACGCATATCAAAAATGTTTAAGAACGAAATTCTTTATTGGATTTTTAAAAATCTTCCGATGATCCAGGTGAAGCTCAACACTATTTGCTTGAAATTGATCAAAGCTAAGACGAATTTGCTTCCGGACACGTTTCAAGAACGACCGACGCATTTTACGAATATGGCGTGCAGCAGGCCAGTGAGTGGACTTCATAGACCACTTTCTAGTTATTTTCTAGATTTTATCATCTCAATGTAGTTATCATTTTACTCATTCACTTTTCCCTCAACTGGGTCAAGCTCAACACAAAGAGAACTGAGAATTACTTTGTTTCGTTCATCAACATATAAATAGAATAAAAAGATTTCACTGGGCAAAATGACTGACGTACTTTTTTATAAATGACCGCCAAGTAGCGCAAGTGCGTCAAGCATTCTCCAAAACTCTTGTAATTTAGTTAACTGAGTCATTAATTTGGAAAAAAATTGCGCAAACCCAGGGTGATTTGTAATGTCCGAAAGTAATTATGTGGGTTCCATGCAAACTTTTTCGAAAATATTATTTAAATAATTTATATTCAGATGAATGAATCGACGTTCAACTTCAGCTGCAGAGCGGATTTTTATAACCGATTATTATAGTGACTCATGAATTTTGTTTTATTGATGTAACGCGGAAAATATACAGTATTTTATGAAGTTAGCTGATTTTTTACAATTGATCTCTCCAATATACACATGAAACGGTGCGAATATGATAACGAATAGAATTTCCTTTATTTTTTATTTTAGATTTTCTCCTCATCATCGCTTCTTCAGCTCCTGAATAAGGAAGAAAACATAAATTTCATGCCAATCTGGTTTGAGATGACCAAATGTTGACATTTTACTGAACTAAGTTGGACTGAGTTAGGAAGTCTAATTTAGCCTGGATTTTTTTGCATCGAAAATGAAAAACTTGCAAGGATCTTACCATTCTAAGTCTACATCAAATAAGCAAAAGATTGACATAAGAACACGTGAGTCATACGACGTAAGCTACTTTTTCATCGTCGCCTTTAAGTTGAACGGAGGTACAGGTTTCTGCTGGTTGCCCACATGTTCTCTTTTACTTGCTTCATTCTTAGAGCTTATCTCAAAATGGGGCCTTCGATGCGAAAGAATGCTGCACTCGTCTGCGCAGAGCAATGAAAGGTTTCAGCACTGACGAAAAGGTCATCGTTGAAATCGTGTGCAGCATCAACCACTGGAAGCGACAAATACTTCGGAACAGATACATGCAGATGTACGGACACGTAAGTGCTAGTTCGACGAATAGAGCATTCTGAACTCCACCAAAAATATCTACTGTCCCTTCACAGGATCTCTGTCAGACTCTTCGAAATCATCTCTACGGAAAATTGAATACGCTCATACTTTCCTTGATGATCGATTCCATGGAGTACGCCGCTATGTGCGTCCACAAAGCTCTACACAAGGTATACAACTCTTGAAATCTCCGTCCGACTTCGTAACACGAATAGAATTACGCAGTTAAATTGTGCAGGAGAACACTTCACAAAGTTAGATTCAGATTCACGGCAGCTGAAATGAATAGCGGTTGATAGGTTCAAGAAAATTATCCAACCGTAATTTCATTGGCTGGATGACCTCTGCACATCCGGAGAATTTAATAATTTCTAGAGCAGTGGTGCCCAATTAACTCTAATGCTGCCATGGGCCGCACTGAAACAATAGAGCATCACGTAGCCCAAGACCATGAAAAATCCCCTTCCAAATTTCGAATTATAATGACTCTCTTGGATTTAAATTGCTGCATTCCATGATAAACTCTAATGCTGCCATGGGCCGCACTGAAACAATTGAGCATCATGTAGCCCAAGACCATGTAAAATCCCCTTCCAAATTTCAAGTTATAATGACTCTTTTGGATTTAAATTGCTGCATTCCATGATGCCTTTTTAATATTTGTCCATCATAATTTTTATGAGATAGATGTACATGAAAATCTTGTTTGATTGTTCATGAAATTTCTTATACTTGCAGAGCAGAACTCACATTTCAATTTTAATCGACGGTAGACGTCTTTTCATGTAATTTCGAAAATTAAGCTACAGCGCACCTGTCCTCTATAAAGGGATAATGATTGTTCATGAAATTTCTTATACTTGCAGAGCAGAACTCACATTTCAATTTTAATTGACGGTAGACGTCTTTTCATGTAATTTCGAAAATTAAGCTACCGCGCACCTGTCCTCTATAAAGGGATACAATTAAATTGAAAACACAATAAACAAGGTTGGGGAAAGCTTCAAATTCAACGATAAAAATATTCCTACCTTTCATTTGATACCAGAGCCACTGAGATTCCCTTGCAACTGCCACCTGTCCTATTATATAGTATTTCTTGGCAGAAGCAAGCATGACAAAGTTTCCTGAAGCCCTAATCAAAAAATTTGCTCGAATTGCTGGACAAGTTGGAAATCTGGCGATTTATATGTTTGGGGATTTCCATTTTTGGCGAGCAATTTTCAATCCTGGCTCTGTGGGCAGGATGTAAAGCCTCCATGGGCCAGGCTGTGTCTTGGGCATGTAACCCAGAAACCAAAATGCAATTATTTTCTTTTCTCCTTATTTGGAGGGAGATCCTTTTCTACAAGGTATTTGTTTCCTTGCAGCTGTTCCCCTTTTGTTTTGGTTCCCCCTCTCTCATGTTGGCCTGCATTAATGCATGAAGGTTGTTATTGCAAGTTTCTCCTTTTCAACTTGCTATTTGTCAACAATGATGAACAACCTGAACTGCCTTCTTCTAAACTGCTAATTTAGAAGAAGCCTATTCTGCCAAAGTCGCAAGTGTATATATGTTCTTTATATTTATAATATATGCCCGTAGATACCTGGATATTTGTATTCATCAAGAGTGTTCAGGGAACCAACAGTTCCTCAATCTTGGCAAATATTTTGCCTCTATATTTTATGTTTCCAGGAAGGTATAAATATACCTTCCTTCCCACATATTTCCTCAGAATTAATCTAGAGTCATTTGCGGTTATTTCTCAGAGAGACTTGTGGAACGTTTCAGCAAGACTCTCTTAAAGCTCTCTATTTTTATGTTTGTGTGATTGTACAAATATTTGTGAGTTGAATATATTTGAAGTATATATTTTTTTTGAACTTGTATATTTATTCACCTCAGTCTACAGACAACAAATTGACACAGTTGGTAGTCTTTAACTTCTTGTTAATTTGACCTGAGCTTTTAAATTTCTTTTTTGTGTGGGGTGAGTTTCCCCCCCCCCCTATTTTTGATATTGTACATAACTGCAAATTTAAAAGTTGAAAAATTGTACAAACAAGTGTGTATTTTTGAAGTGTTCTATACAACTTGACCAAGTGAACAAATTGAATCACATCCCCAAGAGCAAGTGCGCCGTGATGTCTCCTCTCCACGTTCACACCAAAACAAAAGGATCCAAGAAAGGAGAGAAGGATCCCAACCCAGCAATCTACACAGATCAACCAACCCAGGAAAAGCGCAAGTATCACACAAAAAAGAGTGATACAAAATCCGTGTGTCTAAATTGACCCAAGAGATCCCCGCGCAACCCTGCCCACAAAAGGATCCCTTAGACACTCTCCTGTGTCAACAGATTTTGGTGAAAGAACCGCTGTGTTTAAAATATCCAGCAAAAATCCAAGAGTGTATTGAAATTTGCATCCTATTTTCGAGAAAAGAAAAAATATAGCATTTATCACATTTATCAAAAGAACAAGAAAGGAAACAAATTGTACTGTTGTACAAATTTAGTGCGTGAAAATAGTGGAGAAAAGAGGCCTGAAAAGAGGCAAGAAAGAAAAGATCAGCCCTGAGAGACATCTCAGTGAGCTTTAAAAAAGACTATAGCAACAAGTGGAGTGATTTGAAAATCTCTGCATTTCTAGGAAAGATTTCTTAGAAGAGAATTGAAGAAATATTGTTGAATTGAAGAAATATTGTTGAATTGAAGAAATTGTTGATTTAAGAGAACAAAGATCCCTGAAGGAATCCCATTCAAAATCAGCCATTCAAAATGACTGACATGTATGCTGAATTTAAGGAATTTGCTTGCCTGTCACCTAGTCAACAGGTACAGAAAACAGAAGGAAAAATTAATTACTACAACCAGCAATTAGAGGCTGTACAGGATGAACTTGACTCTGCTGAAACATCGGAAGCCAGAAAGTTCACGCTGAAAAATTTAAAAAAGGCACACAAAAATTCGTTGAAGTATTGGAAGGATCTACAAAAGGATCCAAAACCAAGTGTCCAAGCAATGCAAGAATCAGCTGCTCTAATGGAAGGAGTTCAAGCTAGAATATTGGCTCAGCTAAACAACAACAAAGCCAAAAAGAAAAGACGAGAATTGAATGAAATGACTGGTATCAAGGAAGCTTATGTAAGCAACAACCTCTCTGCTGATCAACTGCAACGACCAAGTGCAGCAGAGGCACTTTTCTTCCAAATGAAAACTAGAAGAGAAGAAGGATCAAGTGGAAATATGCAAGTGACAAATGCTATTATGAACAACATTTCTCCATTTTTTGGAGATGGAAAACAAAGTTGGTTTGAGTGGTGGACCCTCTTCCAATTGTCATTGGCGGATTGTAACTTGTCGGACAATAATTTAAAAAAGTTCTTACTCCAAAAAATCCAAGGACCCGCAAGAAACCATCTGATGGGAATTTCTGGAATTTTGGGAAAGGATTACCAATATATAATACAAGAGCTACAAAACAGATATAAAAAATCAGCTCTTAGTAACAGATGGCATGAATTAAAATGGATCATGCAAGGAGCAAATGAGAGGGTGCAAGATTTTGCCTCTCGCATCAGAAGAATTGGAAATCAAATGCTGGGAGAATTACCCAGAAAAACACCAGAAGAAATGATCAACCCAATAGAAGACAAGTGGGATTTAATGACAGACCAACAACCCATGGAAAGGATCATCAAAGAGGAAGATCCCTGCTGGAAGACCCAGGAGACCATCAACTCCCGTTCAACCAAGGAGGAGTAAAAATACCACCAGAACTTTGTCTAGAAGCCCTCACAGAAGGTTCCAAAGCAAAAGTCCCAATGGACAAAATAATTACAAGAAATCAAACAAGGATCATCCGCAAGGACAATATATGCCTTATGGATTCTCCCATGAGAAGAAAATCAACCATCTTGCTGAAAGAAATATTGTGACTGATGAAGAAGAAGAAGAAGAGGAAGAAGAAATTGTGTTTGCAGGAGAAGAAGTGTCAGACTTGGGAAACAAGTACTGACCGGAATTTCTAATCGATTGCCCCAGAAATTACTGGTCATTTTCCTGAATACTTCTGTAATGGATTTACCAGTGAAGTTTCTTGTGGACACTGGAGCTGAAGTATCAATTCTCTCCTCTACCATTCTAAAAACTTCTGTGTATCCTGTCTCAACTTCGACTACAATATCTACGTTAGAAGGAAACCAAGTCAATATCCAAGGAGAACTATCATGCTGAAATCTACTTATCCACTCCTGTCTTTGCCAATTTCATCATTCTTGATCTACAACAACCTGGATTTGAAGGAATAATTGGAAGTGATATTTTGCAAAAACTACACGCCATCATTGACTATCCAATGAATCAAATTCAGCTCAACAATACCCAAATTCCATTTTTTACAAAAACTTCTTCAAAAGTCAAGATCAGGAAGTTATCAACAAGTCATCATGACCCTGAAGCTGAATTTCAATCAGAACATTGATTCCAACTGTATCCTGTGGTTACCACCCTAGTACCCAAATTTTCACAATTATTGGTACTTACCAAGCCAGCAACACCCCATCAAATCAAGGGATGTGCCGCTGATATTTATGTACACAACAGACAACAAGAAGACCTTGTGACTGGAAGAAGTTTGTCTTTAATGAGAAATGGACAGGTTCATGTTTTATGTCTGAACCCAACTGAAAATGATGTCATATTAACACCAAAAAGAACATTGGCTTTTGCATCTTATTCTAAATACAACCTACCGAGCCAAGTGAATACCATCAAGAAGAACAACTCAAAATAGAGGATCCATGGAAAAACAGAGGATCAAGATATCGACACGCTGATAGAAGAAAACCTACAAAAATTGGAATATCCTCCCCCTCTCATACCAAAAATGCCTCAACTTCTTACTAAGCACAAAAATGTATTGGCTTTAAAAACCGATATTTTGGGCTTATGTAACATCTATGAAGCTGATATACCGCTGGATACAAAGATCCCCATCTATATGCAGCAATATCCAATACCTTTTGGCATGCGACCATTATTAGCCAAATATGTACAAGAACTATTGGATCAAGAAGATATTTGTCCCTCCAAGAGTCCATACAATAGTCCAACTCTTATGGTAAAAAAGAAGGACTGCAGATGGAGGATGGTTGTTGATTTTTGATGCCTCAATGACCACATGATAATGGATCCTCATCCACTACCAAGGATCAACCAAGTATTTGAGGAGTTGGGAACTGCCCAATATTTTACAGCATTGGACTCATTACATGGATTCTACAATTTGAAGATTTGGGAAGAAGAACGCTGGAAAACTGGCTTTTCCACACCCCTAGGACATTATGAGTTCATCAGACTTCCAATGGGCCTCAATAACAGCCCATCCATATTTCAAAGACTCATGAATCTTGTCCTAGATGGATGCTTGGGAACGTACACGTATATTTACATTGACAACATTGTAGTTTATTCAAGAAATGCTGATCTACATCTGTCACACCTGAAGGATATTTTTCAATAACTGGAAAGAGCTGGATTGAAAGTTAAATTCAGCAAGTGTCAACTTTTTTGCACTCAAATTGAGTATCTTGGCTTCCTCATCAGCCAAGAAGGGATAAAAGTTAATCCTGAAAAAGTCCAAGCAAACAGACACTTTCCAGTATCAAAGGACTGTTATCCA
>CAJPEX010002041.1:0-39066 GCA_905338405.1 Notodromas monacha
TATGTAAAGAAGAACTACACAGTTCAAAGTTTTTTATATTTGAATATCAATGATGATTACATTCAATTTAGCATTTAAGCATATGCAAATTATTTACAGTACTTCAGCTGTGCATAAAAAAAAAAGCTCATTCACCTTGTCAGGACTCCTGAGGAAGTTTTCTTCCTTGATGGTAAGCAGGACTTCAGAGGAGCCTCCATCATTTTGAGTAGTTCCAAATTTTCTCAAAAAGTTGTCAATCCTATTGACATCCTAGAAAATTTCGAAATGATTGAAAAACAAAAACAGATGAGGATGTCAGTTGATTTCATGGACCATTAAGGGTCGAGGACTTGATGCATGAAAAGCTGCTGAATACAAAAACATCCACGATATTCAGACTTTGACATTGTTCTCATAAAATGTTTTTTTCTAGTCAGAAATTGTTTCTTGTTTCAGATAAACGTGTCGTTCTTGAAAAACTATCCCATCTAAGAAAAGCTTATGAAACACTTCTTCCTTTGAATGCAGATTTAATATCGACTTTGAATTAAAAAAAAATAAATTAGGATATTAATTTGATTTTGAACAAAATATATTAAACTTGAAAGATATGATTGATTGAAGCTTATCTCATTCAAATCCTTATTTTTCTCTGCTATAAAACTTCTATTCTGGTTTCAAGTTGAAAAGCCAACAGAGCCTGGTAGAAATTAATGATTTAACGTCCGCAGTGTTAACTGAGGATCCTATAGGGGTCTGGGGGAACTTTACTAAGGAGGTCATGTAACATGTGTCTGTGGCACCAACTTTAAGCAGGTTTTCCTTGGCATGGGAAAAAAATTAGGGTGCAGTGAAATGATCGCAGAGGTACCCGGTTCAATCCCACCCCTTGGCACATTTTTTTTAGAAAACATTTCCTATTTTGATTTGAACTTCCTCCAGCCAAAAAAATTCCAAATTTGTAAAAATGCATTGCGCATCCAAGAAAAATTTTAAAATTGAAATTGCTCCAAAAATATTATGAGTTAAACTTGAAAGTCCATTGTGCTTGAGAATGTACAGTGTGCACTTTGTATGGCTTTTAACATATTAATAATATGTTTAATGCATAGAGATTCTTACTGCCAACATCCTAGAACACAAGTCCCTTGCAGCTACATGCATTCCTCCTGCACTGTCCAGAAAAAATGCCAAGTTGCCGTCCATTTTCCCCCTGCAATGTAAAATTTTTCATTAAATTTACGAGTACAGTACAGTACTTTCAAGAAAAAGTTTGAAAATGAGCTATACAGTGACCCCCGCCTAACAGACCTCCCGCGTGAGGGATTTTTGCTTAACAGTAGACCAGCTCTGCAGGCAGTTTTTCCTCCCACCCAACAGACAAAATCCATCAAACAGACTTCTTTTGGTTTAAAATTAGTGTTGACAATTGAAATTTTTAATATACAGTGAGACCCTCACATGTGGATACCTCAACCTGTAGGCACTTCAACAGACACTTATTAGAGGGACACTTATTTTATCATAAAAAATTAATAAAAATGACCCAACAGGAGGACACTGACTCAACATAGGGACATTTTGTTATAATATTACAAATACATTTCAGGCCAAATTGCAAGAAACAGATATTTCCAACCCTAAATTTGACATAAGAAAAGTTCTTGGGCATTTCTCATCTCACCAATTTACCATCCATTCAGCTAATTTAAAAAAATTACCTCCAGCATAGATGATGAGGGACTTCCTTCTCTCTTTTTCCTTTGAATTTGATTTTTACAGAGAATGCCAACATTTCTATGTGCTGTACACAGGTATCCCCGTATCAGTATTCAATTCCCAAAATGTCCATATTGTGTTGAAATATGTTGATTGAATCAGTTTAAATTGGGAGACAATTTTTATTTTCAAGGAATTATGATGAGTATTTTGCCCATAAAACACCCATTAAAAATTGTATAATGTAAGTCTAAGGGAAAATGAGGCTTGACATAGGGACACTCTCAATGCACCAAATATGTCTGCATCTAGGGGTCTCACTGTACTTCATGTAGACTTTTCTGAACATTTGCACATTTCATAAGTGCATTGGAAAACAAGTACTGTACCAGCAAGGTTTTCACCAAGATTAAAGCTAGTCCCCCTTTGGATCTTCATTAAATATTATAGGATAGAGTCTTGAAAGAGATGAAATATTAAGGTTACTTTCCTGAACACCTGTGATCACACTGAATTCTAAAATATTTGCATGGATGCCATGGGGCATAGAGTCCCTGATGACTATGATGACCAGGCCTGATTCGAAAATGGCGTTTTAAAATCCTCGTTTTGAGGAATTCAGTTCCATGGAGGAACTGTTCATCTATCAACGGAGAATTTGAAGAAATATCATGCTTCAAGCTTGAAATTGCGGTAATGCATTTACTGGAATACGATAGATGCTGTTATTGACACCTGGGAGTCTGGGACCCATGCAAATTTGGCGGAATGTTGCCGGCAAATAATATATGGGATATATTTTGGTTTGAGATAATTTTCAATTTATTGATCCATCGGTTATTTATTCATCAATGCGCAATTCAAAGATTTTTAAAATACTGTACTGAACATTCAAGAGAAATGATTGTTCTAAGCTCTTGCTGGCCCCCGAACGGCAGGAAGGAGATGTTGAAGATACATGTGCAACTGATTTTTGATTCCATTTTTGTTGAAATACTGTAGTTGAATGCAGTTGAACCTCTATAAGTCCAATTTCTGGCAACCAGGAAAAAATCATCTTACAAAGGTTTCAATTTTTTGAGGTTTTGAGTCAAGGAAACAAACATATTTGCTGCAAGGATAAGTAAAAAAATAGTGGGAAATTGTAAATTAGGATATTCTGTGCCAAAAATTGCTTCTACATTTGTTCAAATGTTCAATTAGTCTTTTACTTCATTTCAAGATGCGTAAAGCCATTTGTTTTTTTTTTATCTTCCATATTTCAAGGAATAATGACCAAAAGGCCTCAGAAAATTTGACATACAGAGGTTTGAGAGAAAAAAAACTTTGAGTTCGGGAGGTTTTTAATAATGCATAATTTCTAAGAAAATCCAGACAGGGTATTGAAAAAATTTGAGTTAGGAAGGTATTTAACTTATCAAGGTTCAACCGTATTTTTTAAAGTGAGAATTGTTCATATTTTCTTAATAGCTTTTTTATTTACAAATTGAGAAAAAATATTCAAATACAGTAACTAGATATTTTTAATGCATAGAAATAGGCCTTCCTTGTCTTTCATCTGACGCGAGGAAATACCCGATATAAACTCGATTATTATTTTTTTTCAATCGTCAATAGCACGTATTGAACTGGTCTCAACTCGGCCGCAACTTTGAAAGAAATGATCAATTTCATTGGGCGGAGCTTATCAAAATCCCGGAACGCTGTGGGCGATGCTCGAACGGCCGTCATTGGACAAAAGGCGGGGCGAAGCCGTTCGGCGGTCGACCAATCCATCAATCGGTCCCGCCTCAATAGTAACTGGAGCCACGTCAGTGTTCGTTGAACTTTTAGAAGGTCAAGTTCAACCCGACTAAACCCGAAACTGTTTGTCCAGAATCTTTATGTTGCTCGATGAAATACAATTTGGTTTCATTACAAATTCGTGTTCCTTTTGGAAGTTTTTCGCAGAGACTCCTCCATTCCCGGTTTCAATTTGTTAAAATTTTCTAGATTAAGGTGAACACAAATTGTCAAAACTGTGCTTTCACGATTTCATATAGTGCTGATGATGAGAGGTTCAATCGACGTTTGATGAGGAAAAATCACTTTCCGCGCTGCGATCGGACAAAATTGTGTTTTTTGGAAATCCGGAAGGTTTCATCTTGAAATTTGCTCCTTCCCAAAGCTAAAGCAGCCAATCACATTCGATGATTTTTAATGAAAATGCTTTCCGTATGAAGGTATCGAAGTGAGGTGTGTGAAGAATTTGTTATTTTGACACCCACTTTGAAATCCATCAGTGTCAATCCCATTTTCAGTAATTAAATTGCGGAAACGGGCTCCAGTTCTACCAAAAAAAATAATTCTTCTTATGAAGTCTCGGGTTTTTTCTTCCTTCGTGAAATAAAGGGGAAACACGTGTTCCGGTTGAAAATGACTTTGCAATATATAGTGTGATCACGAAAAATTGTGCTAAAAAGAGCAGACATGATAATTTTGGGTTCTGTTGATACTTTCAACATTTATGCAAAAAACCTGCCAAACCTTTTTGGGCCAGTGGACCAGCAAATTTTTATACAATTTTTTGCAGACTATAGCAAATTCCCAAAAGATTTTCTGCAGACCACAAGAGATCCATAAAATTTTTGCAGAATCAAAAAAGTGTTGCTTGAAAGACTTCACAGAATAAGATATTTGAATGTTTCTGCTTTTTGCAAAAATTAAGTTATACACCAGTGAAACAGCTCCAGCTGAATGACATAAAAAAATGGCAAGATGGGCTTGAAAAGTGATTTCTCTGAATGAAAAATTAAAATAATTTATTTCAGAAGGTGAAAATTTGTCTGAAGTGTTATCAAGAGAAAAGCCAACTTGTATTTTTCATCATATGATTTCAACTGTCATTGTCTCGCCAAGATTTTAGATAAAGATAAACGACTTCACTGCTACTTTTGATAAAAATAATTACACTGAAAATTTCCAGCAGACTAGCAACACACTTACTGTTCTAGACTCAATAAATCAGCTGGCAATTCTCTCAAAAAGTGTTTTTGACTTGGATCTAAAAAATTCTTGGTTGACGATTTTTTTCAACATGGTTCTAACATTTTTGGATTGCATTTTTAAAATTTTCAATTTTGGAATTTGCAGCAATAAAATTAACTTAGCTTTTTGGGAATCATGGAAAATAATTATTTCAGCTGGAAAAGTGTCATTATCAACATGGTTCTAACATTTTTGGATTGCATTTTTAAAATTTTCAATTTTGGAATTTGCAGCAATAAAATTAACTTAGCTTTTTGGGAATCATGGAAAATAATTATTTCAGCTGGAAAAGTGTCATTAAAATTGTGGAGACAGGTAGAATTATTCCAACTGATGAATTGTATGACCTTTGTTAGGCCAGCATAGACAAATTCAGACATTGGATGTCTGCTGTTTTTTTAGCATAATTTTTCACAATTACCCAGATGACATTCAATGATGTTGGAAGCGATTTAATAACGCTGAAGTCAGTATTTTGAAACAAATGATTTTTTCTTTCAAATAATAGATTACAATCCAAATATTCTAGAAAATTATGGTGCAGTCCTAGGACTTGATTGGAGGACCATCAGGGAGGATTTCCAATGTAATTCTCATTCTTGGGACAGCTGGATGTGTATATAATTCAATAACAATTGACATCGATGCTCAAAACAAATTTTTGTTCTGCTCAAATTGAAACAGAATCACATAATACTTGACGACTGCTGTTGAAACTTCCTGATAGTTCGTGAACAGGTACATCCTTTTGAGGTACGATCAATTTCGGTAACCAAACCAACGGTAACGACTGTACTCGTCCAGTTAGACAGTTTTATTTGCTAGACTTTAACTTAGCGAAAACGCGATGAGTCATTACTCACGCATCGCAGGTCGCGGGGCGACATCTGTTCGCGACGCGCCAAGATCAAGCCTCCACCTCAGATGGATTCTAAACTGCATGTCGCCTGTTCCAACGTTTTGGCGCTCAAAAATTATCAAGAATTGATCGGATTATGATTATAGTACTGTACACCCAATTTACATCGAGTCTCTCATTTTGCGCTTGATGTCATTCTGGAAAAATGAAAAATCTCTGAAAAAATGCTTCCAAAGCGTGAAGAAAAGTGCACTAACAATTCTAAAAACTCTAAATGTTATAAAGTGAAATTTGAGCCCTTTGAAATAATTTACCTTCTTTGAATACTAGAATATGATCCCCACAGGATGGAGCACAAACTTCAAAATTGCATGGAAGTTGTCCAAATACATCTTTAGATACCTCAGTCAAGTGCCTGAATGAAAATCACAAATTTGATATACTGCAGCATGAAAAATGTATCAATGGTAAAATAGTAACCATAACTTGCTCATAAATAGAACTGGAAAGCATTTACACAACAGCACTTCCATGTTTTGTTTCCATCCACCCAGAGAGAAAAGAGTTGAATAAAATCAATTTATTATTCTGGGTATTGTTGTTACTGAGGTATAAAAAGTCGTATCAACTACACGTCCCTCGACTACTGACAGACATGACTAGGTGGTTCTATAATTTTCGCATTTATTAACATTCTTAAACTCTAATACTGACTTCAAATTTATTCCCTCACTGCATGACAGTGTGTCTGTGTCAACTGCATAAAAGTTGGTTCATTGGACGGATCAGCAAATCCCTGTGTAGACAAAAATATTATTGAGTTTTGTGGCAACAAGAAGAGCGTCTCACCAACAAGAAAATTCTGCCAAGGAATCCTGCTGGCAAATAAGTGCATATTTATTCTTCCTTCCCTTATTGTTAACTCGGGCATATATTGAATACACACAAAAGAAGAGAAAATTTCCTCTTTTGCAAACATCAGCTGTTCCTGAACCAGTTCATCCTTCAATGTTCCCTTCATATTGATGGGTGACAAGTGTAGTGATCAAGAGTGCCCACAATTCTGCAAATATATCCTGGTACCAGTTCCTCATTTTCAGTATCTGCATCATTGCCATTTCCTGTTTCCCCCTGATGAATACTGGGGAGTACATTTTGTTGACCTAGAACCCTATTAGACAATGATTTTTCTTGGTTTTTGATGNTATAACTGGTTTTTGAGCTCTAATGCAGGAGCTATATAAAGATACATGCAAAGGTTCATTCAGATTTGTGTTTGTTTGCCAGCAATTGAGACGTTATACATTTTCCTTCAGCAAACTCTTTCAAACATGGCTAAATCAAACGCTCCACATACATAATATAAACAAATTATGAATTGATGCACAACCCTTCAAGATGATGCATTCACGAAAGTACCCTGAAAATCTTTTTCAACAAAAAAAGTCAACAATTCGGAGTGAATTTATAGAAACAGTATATGCATCTACAGTACAGTACAAAAAAATCATAGAAAATTGAGAATCTTGTGAATCAGACTCAAATTAAGCAAAAAATTGCCAAACAAGAGCAGCATACAATATTTAAAAAAACCAGAGTAGATCAAAGTACAACTGTGAGGTCAAAAAAAGCAGAAATATACTTGATAAATACTTACACTTAAGATAGTTAAAAATGACTTTAATTAAGCTTCCATCACATTTCTATCAGCCAAATTACTTCAAATTATTCCATTTTCATTCAGAGTGATGCAAACAGAACTGCAATCAGTGTTTTACACTGGGATATATTTTTCAAACAAAATAGGAAGTACAGTGAGACCCCAAGATGCGGACATAATTGGTGCATCAAGAGTGTCCCTAAGTCGAGTCTCATTTTCCCTTAGGCTTACATTATATAATTTTTAATTGGTGTTCCCTGTACAAAATACTCACCCTAATTCCATTAAAAAAATTGTCTCCCAACTTAAACTGATTCAATCAATGTATTTCAACACAATATGAACATTTTGGGAATTGAATACTGATACCTCATCTGTACAGTGTGTTGGCATTTTCTGTAAAAATAAAATTCAAGTGAAAAAGAGAGAAGGAAATCTCTCTGTATATGCTGGTGGTAATTATTTTAAATTAGCTAAATAGATGGTAAATTGGTGAGAGAAATGCCCAAGAACTTTTCTTACATCAATTTTAGGGTTTGAAACATCTGTTTCATGTAAATTTGCTTGATATTTATTTGCAATTTTATTGCAAAATGTTCCTATGTTGAGTCAATGTCCTCATGTTGGGACTTTTTTGTGATTTTTTAATGGTAAAATAAGTGTCCCTTGGTCAAAATGTCCGCAGGTCAAAGCGTCCGCATGTGGGGGTCTCACTGTATAGGGTGTGGGTGTGTTACTTGAATTGGTAAATATGGTTTGATGGTAACCCTTTGCCAATTCATAGATCATACTCCTGAAAAGTGGATAACAGAATACTCCTCAAAGTCAGATTTCTCAAATCCCACTTTTCTGATTTCCAGTACTTTTACTTGAAGATTTGAATAAACTGCATCCATGATGAAGGATTCCTGCAATGTTAAGCCTAATTGAAGGATTAACCATTTAAACATCATTATTAACATGCAATTAGAAAATGTGAGTTGAGCTCCAAAAAGTTTTGTTTGCGTTTACAGTAATTGAAATCAGAAATAATTAATTTTTCAGTTGCATGTGTGCTTTCTAATGTAAACATTGTGTAAAGACCCCAGCAAAATAAAATAAAAATGGTGAAGTATTCGTGAATTTTCTGACCTGGTATTGAAGGAACCTAACGAGGTTTTTCCACATGTTCGTTGGGTCATGGTAATGAAGCTTCCGGAACAAGTCTTCATCCTCTAAAAGCATTGAGTCTACTTCAGGGAATACTGAATATGATGAAGATGACAGACAAGGCTCCTTGGGTGACGCTGTTGATTCTTTAAATATGAACTCAAAGTTCATGTCATCCAATAATGAAGAGTCAGCTTTGCTCAGGTTTGCCTTTGTCAATTTTGGTATCCCTGTTGTTGTCAAAGCCCTTGCTGTTGTCTGCACTTTGGCTTCAATTGTGGGTTTCTTCAAACAATTTGCTGGTTGAATCCTGTTGGCCACTGTTACAAGCCACAACTATGGCAAAAGAATGTCATTTGTCACATTTGCTTCTGATAAATTTGACTTGAGATTTTGATCTTACTGTAAGAAGAATATGGATCATGATCAACACCCTGCAAGAACTGATCAATATATTTGACTGGCTACATTCACTTCAAAATCAGTTGATTCTGAGTGCCCACAGGAAATTGACTCCATCAACATTTGAAGTGCAGGAAACATTTTTTCCTGGTAATGTAGTTTTTAATTCTTCTGCTGTTGGGAAAGCTTTGATTAAATCCCTTCCCAGGATGTTATTAGCAGTAAGTGTTATCCACTTTTTTAAACCAGTAAAGCTCCTTTACATGTTTCATCTATTACAGTATTTAGGTTTAATGCTGTTATTTAGAAAAAATATACACAGTAGACTCTTGTCACAATGTTTATTTTAACAGTACAGTATGTGAAATCTAACTGCAATGTTCCTCAAGTCTCAACATGAAGATTTTCATCATAGGAAATGGTCTTTCTGCTTCTAGAATCTAGTATAGAAAAATGCATGCATTTTTGATCATAAGATTTACTTGGCACAAATATGCCCTCACTTTTTGGTAGATCAAAAGTTTGCCACACAACTTTTACAATGCATGAGTCTCTTGCACCACATTCTACTGGTAATGTTTGCTGATGACATACAGTATTTTGAAATCATTTAGTCAAGGACTTCTGGGATTAAAGGAGAACATCCCAAAATACTATATTACTCTACCTATTTTTCCCAAACTGAATTGCACTACAGTATTTACTTGCGTACCATACACCCTTGCACAAAATACACATCATTTTTTACAAAAATATGTAAAAGCATAATCCCCAAAAAGAAGCACACCATTGTCTTCAGGAAAAAATATTGGAATTCAAAAAGCTCAACAGCTGAAATGAATAATCTGCGCTCAAAATAAAAAAAATTCAATTGCAATCAATCCGTTGACAATGTGATCCAAGGATCAAATTATTGTCAACAAGAAATCTGAAAAGATATGCAGAAGAATACTTTTTATTGGAGTAGAAGTTAATCACAAGTACCTCAATTTTTTGGAAAGAACAGCGCACAGGATACCCAAAAAAATTACAGAACAATTCAGTTCAGGGCAGTTTGAAATGCTGAATAAACAACAAGCATTGATCCATTCCTCCTTTACTTAACAACGCATGGTTTTTTTTTGTGCACAGCAATTCAGTGAGATTCAAACAAGATATCACAGCAATTTGCAACAAACAACGCGTCACTAAACACCAGTGAAACGTGCGTGGACTATTCGGGTTGAATTTCGTCAAAGTTTTAAATAAATAAAAAATATTGCACAGGAATTGAGGGGAATGTACAGAACTGGGTTCTGGTCCACAAAAGGCATCCAGAACACACAACCCTGCCGTCTCCCACATTCCGCCATTGAATTTCTGAAATGTTCCAACATATTGTACTGAAATTCTTACTAGAGTTTCATAAATTCAGCAATTTTGTGCTGCACAAAATCAGATGCGTCAACATTTTTTTTGGTACGGCACAGAAATTTTTTCCTGGTCATGTGAGTTAGTTTTCTATGGATGTACAGTACTTTGAAAATAATGCAACTGAGATTTCATGGGAATTCTAGGACGAATCTCTCCCTAATTCTTCAACAATAAAAAAAAACATCAAATTTTACTTCGCTGATGATGAAAACACGCATGACTGAATCAATATCAGAAAGAGATCCTTTCAATGCAGGCTCATCACACAAAAAGCACCAACGTGAACGAAGAAATCAATAGAAAACATGGGTGAGAGGATCCCCTACTCTCTGTTTTCACTAATGCTTTCTTCCCGCCCCAGAGGGATCATCTAATCTAAAATCAAGCGCAAAACAATACCTCTGAAAGATGAATCACTTTTTCAACCCATTATTAGTTCTGCTTGAACATGCGTTTACTGTGCTGTAACTACATATTGCAATAGCTTTCCCGAGTTTTGTTTCCCAAATCCTCATTTTCGATTCTCCTTAGCAAAAAAAACGTATCTACCAAATATTCTCCCATGTTTTTTTCTCTCAGTGCTGACATTAAATTTTATGGGTGAAATTTTTCCGATGGCGCCAAAACAAAAGATTCAGTGAACTCACGAAGATTCTTCCCTCCATGACCAAACGCTCAATAAAAACTAGACTAACTTCATTCAATCGCCCATGCCCGTTTTCATGGTACCCAAGGCGGTCTTTCGAGCGCCAATTCTTGCATTTTCTCTTCAACTTCTTGGTCCATTTCCTCGCGGAAATCCAGGGATAAGATCCAAGCGTGATAGGCGTCCTTGGCAAGGTTGTATTGATTTCTCGCAGTCCTTTCTAGTTTCGCTTGACGGATCCGTCTAGAAAATTTCAGAATTTTTTTTAATTCGGTTCCTTTCGATTAATATGTCTTGCTTTCTGGAGAATTTTTTTTTTCGGATTTTCAAAAACTTTCTTCAGCTCATGGCATGGTTATCAGTAAAACTTTCCAGTCACTGATTCCTTAAAATTTGTCAAGCCAGCTGAAAATTGAAATTTCTGACATTTCTTTTAGACCCAGCAGCATGGGTAGAGAAGTCTGGTAGTCACTGGAAAGTTTCCACTCATCATCATGCAGGAAGTTTGAAAAATGTTTTTAAAAATAGAATAAAAATCCCAGAACTGCACAATTTTATGCGCTGTATAATGATTTTTTTCTACAGTACTGTACAGTAATGACTACTCCAGAAATAACCAAGGTCGCGCCCAAGTGCCGTGACAACCCTTGCACGTCTCGATACTGTACAAAGAAATTTCAAAAGAAAAATTGTCAGTCGTGATCACACTCCTGAATGATTTTGTTGAAAGAGATTCTACTGTAGATGCCGATGTGGGTGGATACGTTCAGTTATTTTCTATGACTTACGTGCGTTTTATGTGCTCGGCTCTTTGACGATTTTTCTTGCTCAACCACACGGTGAAGGCCTTTTCTGGATTTGCATCAACGCGTTTGAGCTGTCCGAGTTCTTCAGAATCCATGACATTGTCTTCAGGAATGTTCAAATTCTCTGTCCCAGAGCTTGGCACGGGTTTCTTCTGCTTTACTGCCTTTTCAGCCTTCCAAGCTTCAAACGCCTGCAATGTCAAAATCCATACATTTAAAGGGACTTGCACAGTTAGAACGAGATTTGATTAACACAGTCTTTCATTAATCTGCACCTGTATGGTTGAATATCTTTCACCACCAGTACCTTCTTACCAAAATTCTTTGATGTCAGGTAATAATACACTGTACTGTATTTACTCAAGTACCAAGTACCCTTGAACAAGATTTGCACCTGTATTAATTAGCCAAAAACGCATCCCTGCATAAGACCTCCATTCCTGTTTTATTTTGGATGAAAATCTACCCCCTGACCAACTTTTGGACTAACATTGCTATGGTTTCATGATTTTTTGTTGAAAAGTGTATACAGTACCTGCATAACCCCAAACTCTTCTGCCCTGATTTTTCAGAGAAAAAGGTACATGTTGCACTTGCATAATTATGGTTTATACACTGGCAAATCTACTTTGTACTGCATTTACTCCAGTAACAAGTGTCCGGAAGTATAACATGCACTGCTGGTTTCCAGTGGGAAATTTTGATGAAATCATAACCCCAAGTAAGACACCCACTTCATTTTCAGTGACTCTCAAACCCCAATATGTCAAAAAGCAAAAACTTCCAAATTTTGAATTTAGACAGAGCTCAACAGGAATTCAACTAATTGAAAAAATGTTATTAACATTAGTTTTTCTGATAAAATGTATCCAAAATTTCTTATTAGAATCAACTATACAGCACATATCATGTCTAAAAACTTTTTAAAAGGAGTATACCCACCAATATGCACCCCCTTTTCTCCTCTCAAATTTGATAAAGATCTGCGTGGTACTTGAGTAAACACTATTCCATGTGCTGCCAAGTAAAACACACACGCAAACCCAATTTTTAGTACAACAATGGTAATATTTCGCAGAACACATCAGAGCTTAAAGTTTCACTTGAATTTACCAAGCATAGTAATTCTCAATTTTTTTTAATTTGTCAAAATGTTCTATTGAAATGAGTTAAAAATGTATCATTACGAGTTAAATATGACATGCACCTGAACTTTAAAAATCTTTAAAAATTGTATAACCACCCACAACACGCATCTTCCTTCTCTGCTTTCAATTGAAAGAAGTGCACGCATTACATGAGTAAAGCATCGACAATCTGCGGGAAAGCTGCATTTCTCATCAAAAACTCGATGCCAAAACAGTAACACAGTTTTTATTGCTGTAACGAATACTGTACGTACTTTTTTGCAATTTATCTTTTTGCGCTCTTCTTCCTGTTTCTTGGCAAGAGCATCCAACTTGGCCTTTTCCCTCTGCTTTTCTTGTTCCGATTTGTACGCCAAGTCAGCCGCGTCTTTCCATTCTTTATAGGCTTTTTCTTGAAAGTAGGCTACGAGAAGAGCCCGAACAACAAGGCTTCGTCGAAAGGATCTTCGTCGACGAAAAAGGAAACGGAAGAATCGGAGAAAGTTGAAGAAGGTGAATAACATGCTTAGTTGAAATAGTGAGGGTTCATCAGCTTTTTCCATATCTACTCAGGCAGAAAGGAGTTACACGACGGTTAGGCATTTCGGCGAAGAGAAGAAATCCAAAGCTGCTTAAGTACAGCGTCTAACAAATTCGCAGAATACTCTTGTTGATAAGCAACCCGTAATTATATTTTTAATCCTGCATTAATCCCAGTTCCTCTAGGGAATCACGCATACTTACAAAATGTTCTTTACTTAAAGTTTCCTAAGGAAACGGGGGGCACAATTAAGGCCAAGTAATTTGAGGAAGTGTTTCCGAGGTTTGTATAAGCAATTTCGTAGGGACAATTTCGGGATATTGAATCAATCACTTTGCTCGCTTACAAACAAAAACCAGTCACTATCAACTGATGAGAGTCTAACATTTCATTCGCCCACAAAATAATAACAAAGTGGCACGAAAAAGTCCAGTAATAGATGTGTTAAGGGAAAACCCTTCGCGTTCGAAGGTCTGTTTCTAGTTCATAACCGCTGGGAGAATTCAGCCAAGGTCACGAATAAATACGACAGAAGATTTTCGACTTAGGGAGGTTCACCAGTACAAAACTTTTTCATAATATACAGTAGTATAACGTAAAGAAGAATGGGGTTAAAACTTGCATGCGGGAAAATTTGCACAGATAAGCAAGAAATATGAGATCAGTCACGACTCACGAGGGTAGAAACAGGACTAAGAAATGAGTTAGATGCCGTCCTAAAGCAGCAATGTAGAATGAATAAACGGAAGAGGACTGATAGTCAAATCACATTTCGTGTACCTGCATTACCAACGAAGTTTCTGGATTATTCACAGGATTTATTTCCGGGCAAAATGTCATCGATAACATGCTGAATCTCTATTACATGTTGATCTAAGCTCCCGGGGGGACATTCATCCCGCAAAAATGCAATCAATCGTTGGAAGTATTCCAAATTTTTGCCACTGGGCCCACACGAAGAAATAATTTGCTGAGCAGCCACTTTGGGACACGTTGGGCCGAGGAACAACGGGCCTTCACTAGGAGCGATGTACACGTGGACAAATATTCCTCGAGCGTCACTATTTGCGTCTTTTGGATAGAAAGTGGCTGATTTCACAGGGCCGTAAGTGATTTCTCGAATGCCGAGATTTGCCCAAGTTTCTTCTTCTTTACCTTCTTCAATCAGGTAAGCCGCACCCCAGACTCTCGCCTACGAACGCAAAAATCACGCCACTGAAACGAGCTCACGATCAAAAGAGTAGGTCTCAGGAGATGAAATATTAGAAGTTCAAAATGTATTCTGTAGCATGATCGACGGAAGCAATCTCAACTCACGTCTTTATCTTCTGAGGGAACAAGAGTAACGACTCTTCCAGGCTGTAAAAGAATTCGGATCACAATTTAGAGTCGAACGTCGCTCCATCTCGATCATGAACAGAATGAAATACCTTTTCGTGCGTTCCACGATGATCAACACTGGCTTGCCAAAATCGTCTCAAATAACCGGTAACGTATCCAACAAGCCTTTTTTCGTACGGAAAATCCGTTTTCCACACAAGAGACCCGTATCCGAAAATCCAAACGGCTCCCCCCATGGTTGAAGTCCTTGCGAGATAACGTCAATTGTACCGGTATCCGACAAATGCACCGTAATATCACAGATCAACCCCACTATCACTTCACTGTAATCCGAATGCATCTAAGCGTTCAGAAAACACGAGATTCCTATAGAAAATGAAGGCATTCCTTTACCAGTTGGAAAAGGCGGCGAGCGGTTTTGCTCAATAAAATCATCCCGTTTGGTTCCCCGCAGAATTCAAAATCGTCCAAAAGAAAAAGGAATCCCATAAAACCATCAATTATCCCCAAGTAGCAAATGCTTCGCTGAACTTGTCCGCATGAACCATTTTTAGATAGTATATCACAGCTTTGAAGCGGGCTGCCCCTTGAACTTATCGCGTAACTTATACAAAACGCTAGACACTTCATCATAGTGCGGTGCGAAATGTTGCTTCACCAATTTCCCCCATTCCGCTAAAACTTTCCTTCCGGCGAACACGTCAACTCCAGCAATGGCTGAAATACAGGAATGTAAGAGACACGCTCCGAGGTATGAAACTGCGCAAAAACTCACCGGGTTGCTCGAGTTCACAAAGCGCAAGAATATCAGCAACACTCGGAGCTTCGGTCGTTGCGATGAACTTCCGATCCTTCAGCCAAACTTGCTCAATGTGATCCAATGTTCGTTCCATAGCTTCCATTCGCTTCTCAACCGCTCCAGGTTTCGGAGGAACTCCCGTGACAGTAGGAATGAGCCACTGAAAAATCTCGAAAGGTGAAGATCTTCCAACAATTCCGCGGAACTTCTAAGGACGGTACCTTCGTTTGGAAGAACATCGCACAATTCATTCGAGTGTTCGCGTGCTGCCATTCCATGTATTCGTCAACCTTAGCACGAATGCGAGGCTGAGAAGGATACCACTTCTCATGAACTCCGAAATTGTTTCGGCAAATGTGACGTAATATGGCAACGCTTTCCGTGAGTACGAATCCGTCAAGCAGGTAGTGACCGTGCCGTGGTTTGCCTAAATGAGCGTTTTTAAGAAGGCTAAATACGAGTTTGGCCGCTTCGCGTTGTCCGACCCTAACTTTACCGTGTAATAAGTCGAAGTTCTCGTCTTGCTCGGCTCGTGAAGGTTGCGAGAGGAGGTCGTAGTAAATCCGCAACATGATCCTGTGAACAAACAATCATCGCATAAAATTGTGAAGATGTTCAAAAACTGCTTGAGAATTTCATCTTCGCACGCGGCAACAAAACGCTTGTACACTTCATTTACGAGCAAAACGTTATTCACAAATGTACCACAGCATTTCGCAACAATAAAAATTCGGAACGATCTTTAAAGATTCCACATACGCAAAACGAAGTTGTTCGGGGCCCAACTTCACCCAAATGCTTTCAATTCAGGGTTGAAATACCAGAACGTAAACGTTTTAATTCCTTAAACATTAGGATCACGTGGAAATAGTAAGGGATCCCTATTGGGACCCTTAGCTACGACATCTACCTTTTCTTAAGTGATACGTTAGCAGCCGACTGGATTACCCACCCCGGCTTTGCCAGGAAGCAGATGGTTATCGCGATCGGAGGAGAATCGTCCATCACTGGCACGGCACCAAACGGATTTACTCGCAAAAATTCTTCCGATTTATGCTCAAACCGGCGAAGCGCAACAGGCTGGGATTGAAATGGCACATTATTCAGCTTCAAGAGCAGAACGAGGGCTCGTGAAGGTTGCGAGAGGAGGTCGTAGTAAATCCGCAACATGATCCTGTGAACAAACAATCATCGCATAAAATTGTGAAGATGTTCAAAAACTGCTTGAGAATTTCGTCTCCACACGCGGCAACAAAACGCTTGTACACTTCATTTACGCGCAAAACGTTATTCACAAATGTACCGCAGCATTTCGCAACAATAGAAATTCGGAACGATCTTTAAAAATTCCACATACGCAAAACGAAGTTGTTCGGGGCCCAACTTCACCCAAATGCTTTCAATTCAGGGTTGAAATATCAGAACGTCAACTTTTTAATTTCTCAAACATTAGGATCACTTGGAAATCAATCCGCCCAAAGGGGTTTCCAACCACGATAGCAGGAACCACAACATCGATGGTTGTATCACATGCCATTTGATGATCATACGGTATGGCTGCTACTACACAGGTTGACTTCCTCTAATTTGAACAATTCTCTCAGTCTAATGGATTTTCTCTTGGTCCCTTGAACTTTTAGGGATCTTTACTTTACCCATCCTGCATCAAATTTCTCTATACAATGACTTGTTTCCTGTCCCCTGAATTTTGTTATTGAGTCAATGCACCTCTTTTCCCTTTTTCAAATAAATTGTGTTTACTTACCAGATTCCGACATATTTTGCACAAAAAAATATCAACAAAGAATAATGTTGGACAGAAGATGAAATGTAATGAACGTCCAAAGTTAATCTGTATTCGGCTTTTTAAAAATCCTACAGCCAATTTGAAAAATTGCGCAAGTCTGGCAGTTATAGAAGGTGCAGTTTCATAATAAATACTGTACTGTAGTTTATAAAAGCTAATGCGCAATTCAAATGAAACAGTTGGATGACTGCTATATGGCTACAATGAGCTACCATAGCAAAAAATATCATCAGTGCTGTCCATTATTGAATTTTGCAACCTGTAATTCTTAGCTTGGACTTGAAAACTTCTATGGCAAGAAGATATGAAAGTAACCTCCATTTTAGCAGCAATGTTTTCTCAGCTGAATGTTAACCCTCATATATTGTATATACTCTCTTGTACAGAGGTTTAAAAATGTAACTTTCTCATGTGCTGCTCATCAGTATTCTTCAATTTTGACAATTTATTCCTCAATGCATGAAGAATTCACTGAGCTTTCATTTCATGCCTGGTTCCCTGTACAGATTTACACATTGTTCACTGAATCCTCATGAATTGGGATTTATTCCTTCTAATTTTTATGAAAAGTTTTGCAGTTTTTGAAATTTATTTGAATTACAGTAGTTTCTTCTCATGATTCGTGTTATTTTCAACTTCCGTCGGCTCTCAAAGACAAACTTTTCAGAGCAAAAAGATTTCTAATACAGTGTTTGCTCCCTTTTTGCAGTCCAAAAATCTTGACGAAAACAGTTTGAGCAAACGAAGGCAAGTAGTCATTTTGAGGAAAATATGTTCCCTGGTCCAGAAGTCGACAACGCAGAAGTGAGAATAACAGTTACATTTCCAATAAAGATTCTGCAGAACAGGAGCTTTCAAAAAAGTAATGAAAATATGGAAAGAAAAATGCGTCAGTTCATCACCCCAAGCAAAAATTGTTTCCAGGGAGCGATTTTAGGATTAATTATCATATGCCTGAAAATTCATTTTATAAAAAAGAAGCAAGAGGACCAAGTTCCAATTCCCTTTCAATTTCAAGAAAAATTCAGCAGGGTTTCCAACGACTCCGCCATTGCCTGTAGACATTATATTTTTAAATCATCTCAGAAAGGCAATCTACATCCATCATCAGAGATCAAAAATAAAATGATCATAGAAAATCTGGGCAACAAAAATATAATGAAAAAGCATGATTGTAGACTGAAGGATTTACCTTGGGCATTCATTGAAAAAGGAACAATCAGAATATCCAAAGATGGAGCAACTTGCAACTTTTCTGGTAAATACGTTTCACTTTCTTGAATTAAGTCACATGAAATTTCAAGAACAGTTTTGCAGAGGTCATCTATCAGTCAGACTTCATTCTTTTGGAAGCAAAACCAACAGTTGGAGTGACAACGGTTTACACAACAATGTACTCAGATACTGTAAAGGCTGAATGCATTTCAAGACTGGAGATGTGGCAAGATGTTTTTTCCATGCAAACTAGAAAACAAAATATCCCACTTGAGCAAATCGCATCAGGAAAAAGTCAGGGGTTGAAGCTGAACATTATTGTGCGGATGATAGACTCAATTTCTAGATCAGCATTCATCAAGTCAGCAAAAAAGTCTTGGACATACATGAGGATGCAGAAAAATGCCTTAACCTTCTTTGGTGCAAATACAGTGGGACACAACAGCTTGCCAAATTTGACACCCCTTTTGTTTGGTAAGAAATTTCATTTGAACATTCACTTGCCCAATGGCATGCAAATGCCTATACACTGGGTTTTTACATTTTGAATGCAAGAAAATACTGCAATGCAATATTTTACTGAAATAAAAATGTTTGCACATCTGTCACACTAATTTTAGTACTCCTGTTCCTTTCTTAACTTTGATGGAGCATGATTCATTTTTCTCATATTCTGTCTTCTGCTTTGAAATGTGACCATGTGTTTATTTAACTGTGCTTTTGAGTTACTCATCAGAAGCTATTTTTTTTACAAAAATTAAAACTTCAGCTCTTGTAAATTTTCTGCACATTTTCAGATGATTTTAGAGATTCTGCACAAGAACAAAAAAGAGAAAACTTGAATCTTGAATGCAGTGCAGTATTTTAATTCAACCATAAGAAATAAAATGATTTTTGAAGGAGAGAAAAAAATAATTGCCAAGGATTAGAGTGGAACCAACATTACCTATTGAAGTATGGCAAAATGCATAAAAAACTTCTTTCAATATCATCAGTGTCAGGAAAATGATACTATTTTGCCCATTGAAGTCTAAGGGAAAACCAACTCTATTATTTAGAAGAAAATCTCTTTAAAAAAAGAAAACTTACTTCTGAAATAGAGTATACTGTATTAGGTTCATTGCCTGATCCTAACATTTGTAAGATTAGAGGTGAGATCATTTTCTACAGGTCAACAGGAGCATGAATTCCTACAAGGAGGTCTCATAACATCCAGGCATATTGAAGATGCAGCATCCTATGAAGGTCTTTGGAAAGCCCTTCACAGATTAGGCTATGTCACATTGTACCATGAATGGAATGAGGAGGGCACCTGGCTTGGGACATTCCAACAGTTCAGAAGTCTGCAAGGATTCAGAAATCCACCAACAGACCATTACAACAGGGCTTTCCAAGTCACTTGGAAACAAATGAACAGACTGAAAAGCTCTGTTTGCAGATGGAATCATACACAGAACTGGGTTTAGTATTTTCTGTGGCACAATTGAAAAAGTGTCTCAAATTACAGTCAAATTTACATGAAGCATAGAAACACATTTCTGCCAACAGTTCCCAGAAACTTGATTTTTCAATTATTGCATGGAACTGAAATCTTTTCTTAAAATTTATAAATATCATATTTGAATGAACAGTAACACATTGATAAAAAGTATATGAAAAGTAAGATATTAAAATCTTGACATTTGGCTCTGGTATTCAGTCAGGAATTTTTTTGCAGGCTGAGCAAGAATACCTCAGAGACATTTGGCTCGAATATCCTGACAAGCCAAAATTCTTCTTCTACATAGATGCCTTTTACACCCATGCTTCAAATGAACTTTCAGCCATTGATCATGAGCTTCTTGAATTCCTCAAGTGGACCCAGTCATCAGAAGTGCAAAACAACACACTCTTCATTTTAATGAGTGATCATGCTAGTTTCATCTACTCTCCAGAGGAAGGAGAGTTCAGAGTGCAAATGGAGTCCAGATCCCCTCTGCTCCATATTTCATACCCACCCTGGATGACTTCTGATGCCATAGCTTCTCTGAAAATCAATGCAAAAGAACGCTTAGTCACTACATTTGATCTACACAGGACTTTGACTGAGCTTCCATATATGTTCTCAAAAAGCAAGACTGTTCCAGGTCCTAAACCCCTACCTTGTCAAGTCAATGAATTGTGCTACAATATTTTCCAAGAAATACCCAAGACCAGATCCTGTGCAGATGCAGGCATTCAACCCCCCTGGTGTGGTTGTGTAGAACCATTACTAGTTGAAGAAGCAGAGAAAAATAAAGTAGTGGAATTGTGTTCACAGAAAGCCCTCATTTTGATCAACAGTCATTTGAAAGCAAGTAGACTAATGTTGGAACACATTTGTGAACCGTGGAGGCTAGTTGAAGTGGTTTCATCTTGGGTTTATGGTGGGCCAGGTGAGTCAAGATGATTCATTAAAAAAAAATCAGATAACCATAATTCAATTTCATTTCAGGCATGGGGAATCATTCCAAGCATTTCCACTTCACTTATGATCCAGAAATGCTGACCAAAAGTGTCGCGTATTCGGCAATAATTAAGGCACAACCCGGATCAACTCCATTCCAAATAACATTCAGATACAAGGAAAAAGCGGAAGATCCATGTTCAATGAAAGTAAGTCCTCAAACTCGACACTTTTTCAAATAATTTTATCAACTACACACATTATACGGTTTCTCACGCAGCTTTCGGACATCACAAGAAGGAGCAGATATGAAGAAAGTTCTTGGTGTGTACAACACGAGCCGAAATTCAAGCCATGGTGTTATTGCTTATGAATTGTGAAAACAAAGAAATGTTTGCTTTTGAATTATACGGGAAGAACGTGAGGGGAAATAGAGTTTAATTTGCACAAAACGCAGCGGATTTTCAAATAATTTCGATATGGTCACGTCCGGCAATATATTGTAAAATATTTATTTATTCCGAATTAACATTCAGCATTTTCACAAAAATTGATTTAAAAATACTGCATTTTGAAGAAACATTGAGGGGAAATACTAGATATCTCCCAAATGTTGAATATTGGCTAAAAAATTGCTTTGAAATACAGTATTTCGACGAAATATTGAGGGAGATAATTAGGCATCCCTCACGTGTTTATAGTTTATATATTTTTTCCATCAACATTTCTCTGCACTGTACTGTATTTCACAAACAATTTTTCAAGAAAATGCTGATTGAATAAATACTATTCGGTACTGTAGAATGTGACCATTGAAAATTCACTGCGTTTTCTGCGATTTAAAATCTATTTTCCCTTCACGTTTTTCAGGCAGAATTCAAAACCGAATACTCCTCGATATTCATAGGTTACAAACAAAAATACCATATGGCTTGAAATTTTGGCAAATGCATGCACCGAAAATTTTCTTAATTTCTGCTGCTCCTTCTTTTGTGATGTCCAAAAGCTGCATGAGAAACTTTATAGTTATTAGAATATTAAACAAGTGTCAATAAGTTCGAGGACATACTTTCAGTGAACATTGATCTCCCACTTTTTCCTTGTACAGTATCTGATAATTATGTTAATTAGAATTTGAATATGTGCCTGAATGTCATTCAAGTTGAATAACACGCGTTCTCTCTCTCTCTCTATTTGTTTTATTATATCATCCTAAATTTATGTATGCGTAATTAATAATAACCCTACTTGCAACAAGTTGCCTCATTAAATAGGCGAAGTGATTGTTCTGAATGATTTGTCAAAATTTTCACAGTTTTTGGTCAAAGCTGAGTGAACAGTTTTCTGTGTCTGTCATAGATAACTGAAATTTTTTTCCAGGAAGCTCATCCTTATTCCCTCTTTGGTTTCCACGATTAATTTTTATTATCAACACTTTTTTCTCTCTTGAAAAACATAATTAAATAATTGCTTTCCAATGGAGACTTCCTGCTTATTATCGCGGAACTGGAGTAAAATACTGTATACAGTGTAGGATCTCGTTACAACGAAGCATTCATGGCGACTTTGAAAACGCCTAATAAAAAAAAATCTTGAAAACGAAATGAAACGAAAATTTCGGATAGTGGACAGGGAGCGGAAAAAAACAAATTCGTTGGAAGCATAAATCCGCTCCAACGAGATTCTACAGCATTATTAAGGTTTCTGTTTGAATCTAGAACTCAAGCAGTGAAACAGCTGAATCATGCGAGAGATATCTGTACAGTACGTAGAAAAACAATTCGATTCGGGCAGCTTCTGATTTTTCTGGGTAGATGTCGCTATGACAGGAGTTTCCAAGGACCAGAATATTCGTTACCTTTTTTTCATTTACAGTCATATTCCTTTCAGTGTCTTTTCTTCCACATGCTCTTGATAAATGTATTAATTAAATTTTTTTCAAATTTTGTCGGCATTTATAAAATTATCAACTTGAACAAATCGATGACACTATAAAAAATAATTACTATTTGTAAAATAATTTTACAAAATATGAATCCAACAAGAGCCACTGAATTTTTTTCCTCGCCATAATAACAAAATTTTGAAAAATTTCGAAGTAACCTCAAACAAGACTGAAATATTACTGGGCATATTGACAACTTTTATGAATGATTGACTGCATCTGCGTCATGCCAAGTTACTGTACTACAGAATTAATTAGCGTAGAATTTTTATTCGGATGAACACATGACAGCCTTTTCCAGGTATAACTGACTAAAATTTAAATGCTAGTCCTATAAATCCAATTAAAATCATCAGCACAATATTCTAAAAAATTTGAATGAGGTTCAATACAGCTGCTTCAATATGCCACACATTAAACTGTCCAAGAGAATAAATTTGCATTCAACTCATGTAATATAATACTTTGAAGAAGAACAAATTTGTGTTTCTCAAAACAAAAAAACCTACCCCAGCTGCTTCACTAAAAAAAAGAGAAAACATTAAGACCAAAAAGGAAAATACATTGTTCCTGTAAAAAACTTGTGATCAAAAATGCAGGATGCAACTCTGTGATATCCATGAAACATGTGTCCAGTACTGAGCCTGCATTTAATCTCCACCAGCAGAATACCTGCTTGCTAAAAGAGAGTCATTAGTTATCCTGTCCTGTGTCCATTTTCACAACCCAAATAATTAACAGCAACATACAGTACAACATTTACAGAAGTACCAGGTGTACCTTATTTCCACCAACAAAGTTGGGTGCCCCATCATGTTACTCAGAACATTTGACAACTTGTTGCATGGTTGCAAATCTACAAGCCACGTATTTAAGGCACTATACTATTCATACAAATTACAATGATATCTTGTCAAAACAAATTTGTGGGGACTTCAGAAAAAACTTTTTCTAGCAAAAGAAGTCCGAAAATTCCAGAAAATCAAGATCTTGAGCATGAACAGGTTAGATTCAAAATTATTCTTCCAGCAATTAATTTTGAAAACCTCGATCATTATAAACAATTATTCAGTACGCTGAACAGTGAAATTTTGTCACCAAAAACTCGTGCGGACTTCAGACATGCTTTTGCTGTAGAAAGAAGCCTAAAAATTCCAGAAAATCAATCAGATTCTGAATATATACACGTATGGTCCAAAACAAATTTTTTCCCTAATTAATTTGGAAGATCTCATTATAATAAAGTATCCATCATAGTCTTGAAATCTTGTCTTAAACATTTTTGGGAACTTTATACAATTTTTTTCGTAATGCCACGACTCAGAAAAAGGCTTTTCATACAAACAAAAATTAATGTTATTTGTGGCAATAATATTTTAATGTACAAACGTAAAAATAGTATTAGAAGGTATTCAACTGTCCTGAATAAAACACATGACGGGTTTCCGTGTCAGATGTGCTGCTGATTCAAACGCGTCATAAAATTCCATTCAAAGTCATCTGTCTTTCGAAGAAAGTTTGAAAGGATCTTGATTTGAAATTTTTTTCAATGCCACGCATTCAAGCACCCAGGGAATGCCATTTAAAAAAAAAAACTGGGGAATTTTCTCTCATCCTCACAAGGTCAAATCGAAAGACAGGATGCTTAATAAACAGAATTTATTATGGAGTTGATTGGTCATGATTTGAACTTCCACTCATAAACCAATCAACGGAATGTCTCCTGAAAACAAAGGCCGTGATTAGTTATTTTTTGTTTGTTTGCGCAACGACATAAACCGATCATCCCGGAGATGCAACCCTCAAAAAACAAAAAACAAAATTGGGCCTGCTTTCAACAAGGTCACTTCGGATTTAAAAAAAAAGCCTTCCTTCCTTGAAAGCCATGAAGCTTTGATACATATATAAACAGGATTAATCACCGCATTGCTAATGAATCTGGTCATTCCAGAAGAAGAGCATTTGCAGGGCTAATACCGGATTAATTACCAGGCCATATATGTGTCGCAATTCTAAAGCCAAGGATGTGACGTACGTGCGCAACCCGGGGTTCTCTTTTCTTTCTTTTTTTTCTCATCCTTCCCGTCACTCCAGACAAGTCACAAAACAACCCTTTCGGCGGTTGTGACAGATCCCGTCCTTGCGCACACACACACACACACAGAGCTAATTGCAAAATACGGTCATGAGGATCGTGGCCTTCAGTCGCGTCCTGCCGTGCCGTTCCGGAGACGCCACTTTCGACGGGACGCCACTCGGGCCGGATGACCGCATCAAGTCGGCGGCGGCGGCTGCTGCTTCTTTGCTTGTGTATTGGATGCCGAGGAGCGGCGCGGGGAAATATGGCAACGGGCAGGATTAGCTTGATGGATTCATGCGAGTGGGTCATCGGGTTTCGGATTCCCCAACTCCCCCTTTTAAGAATAAAGAAGCCTCCGTCGGGGCTTCTTCATTTATTCTTTTTTATTTTTGACCCTCGAGGATTTCTACAGCCACCACCAGCACGTTGAGAAAATATTCTTACGTACTGCATACTTGGGAGTTGAATGACAAAAGGCGCCCGGGCAAATTGACCGTCCCCCTCAAAAGAGCGCGTGTCCAATAACGGTCAGAGAAGCGACGCAATCGGCTTAATAAAATTTTAAAAAAATCAAGCATATATACTGCAGTAAATTTTGCCTACAGCGAGAAGAAAATATTTCACTGGAATTAACTGTTTTACGCAACATTGGAACGGCATACGATTTCGTGTAAATTAATTCACGAGTTCGGGTACGTTTCGAAATGACACATTCGGGTTTCCAGCTTTCTTCAAGTTTTCGTGGGCTTTATACTTCGGCAATAAATGATTTTTAATAACCTAATATTTTTAAATAATTATTTACTAGAAGGAGCCAGCCTAGAGTGGAAAAAGAACAGCTTTAAGAGTAATTATTCGAGCTGAAAGTCACTCTTGGGAAATGTCAACGTATTCTTTACAGCATTACTTAAAAAACTGATTTCAGTGGAGAAGCGTTTGAATCTAGATTAAATTCAAGTTCGAATTCAAATTGTATTCATTTCATTATTGAACCACACCCAGATATGAATCAAATCTCAGAGGGACTATCAAAAAGTGACACAAGAATTTCTGAACAAGTTACAGCAATTTTCGCTGCGGAAAATTGAATAAATAAAGAAAAGTGAAATGCAGGGCCCTAAACTGCTTAATAAATTAGTCAAAATGACGCTGAACTTTGAGGCAACGGTAAATTTCCCCCCATTAGCTTGTACAGTTGTACAACAAACATAGTTCAATCAAATCAGGACTGTGTTTGAAGTACAATTTTTGTTCTTCATAATACGATTCACATTTGTACAAAGAACAAATTTCATCACTTGTAAGAAAAACAATTTTCATCATTCATCCATTAACAAATGTAATCATTCATATAAGAAATCAGATTTTATCATTTTTATAAAAAAAATAAAAACTTTCATTTTTACAGAAAATCAATTTTTATAATTTTTATAAAAAAAAATCAAATTTCGTCATTTGCATGAAGACAAATTTATTCTTTGTCTAAATTTTATTTGTAGTGCTAAATGAAAGAAATTGAACCTCACTGTTTCTTCTTGTTTGGGACTCTTAAAATTTGATGGAAAGACTCTTGCCAAAATCTCAGAGGACCAATAATTAAACTGTTAGCTTAATTTATACGATTTCCCCTCAATGATTCTCTCCGAATTGTTTACTCAACTGACACTTATCTGGCAGGAGGCTGAACACCTTTTGTGCTTTAATTTGTGATCAGTAATTGCCTTGTGCTGCAATTTCATTTTCTGATAATTTCAATTACTGATACCCATTTATAGCTTGATGTGATGGAATGTATTTGGATGGATATGGTTGGGGAAGGGGTTTGGATGTGGGAACATTATATGAACTTTGTGAACGCGCTGAAAATTGGGAAATAAAACTTGTCCATCAATCAATCAATCAATCAATCAAAAGGTACCCACTGCAGTTGCTTCCTTCCTGTCATAGAGCATCGAGTTTCATCATTATTGCTCTTCTCCATCTCGGGTCCCTAATCCCTATACATAGTATAAGAGCATGAAGGCCTGCCAAAATTTTAGCAATACCGAGGTTTCCGATTAAAATTCATTCAATTAGCTTTACATTACAGTGTTATCAAGAGCATTCAGACAGGGACAAAGCAAACATTTGACAAAGGGAGATTTCTTCACAAAGTCAAATTGTAAAAAAAAAAATCTGAATAAAAAATAAATAAACAAGGCACGTGTCTCAATTGAGGATAAATTTTATCCACGTTTTAATAGCCGAACGTTAGAGGCGAGTGTCTTGAAGGCAGCAAGTAGTACTTGAATAAATACCGTATCACAATAAGAAAAAAAATTAAAAATAAAATGAAAGCTCACGCATGCGCCAAACCAACCAATAAACCGCGTTTTCGTCAGGCGTTGTCAAGATCGCTGTTGAACAAAAGGTGTTGCGCATATAAAACAGGAACGTTGCTTGACTTGATTTCTCGCCCGCGCTGTTTTGGGACGCGCTCAATTGTCTCGGTCTTGCGAAGTATATGGGGAAAACGTTCCAAGGAAAAGAACATTCGACGCGGTTTGTCCACAGCGGGGTGGCGTAATTCCGGTTGATTTACGCCCGGGATTCAAAAAGGAGAAGAAGCGAGGATAACTAATGCGAGAATATGGTTTTTTTTTTTGCATGCTGGGGGAAGCGTGTTGGGAAATGTCTGCTGATGGATGCAGTCATTCAGCTCGCATGTTTTACGAACTTATTGTTAAAATTCTTATAGTCCAGCGATTAGATAGTTCACCATGGATGTGAATGAACCCGTTGAGAAACCCAATGAAATATTCTAAAATCTAAGTATAATCCCCTCGTCCAGGTTTTTGAAAAGCGATTGAAATTATAACTGGAAAACACAACGCCAAAATTACGGTTTCCACCAATGCATGTAGTGGTAGAAAAAAAAAAACAACCAAAACCAAAGTGAGAAAAAGTAAAAAGGAATTCGCCTAATTTTGTTTTCACTAATGGATTCATGTTGAATAATCATTCAGCCCAATATTATATAGAAAGGATGGAGTTATCCCTTGAGAAAGCTTACAAAATGTTCTAAAATATAATTCTTCAAGGTTTTTCATAGGCGATTGAAATTATGACTGAAAAAAACGCCAAAGTAACGTTTTCCACCAATGCATGTCTGGTAGAAAAAAACCCCAACAACCAAAGTGAAAAAGTAAAAAAGACTTCGTCTAATTTTGTTTTCACTAATGGATTCATGTTCAATAATCATTCAGCCCAATATTATATAGAAAGGATGGAGTTATCCCTTGAGAAAGCTTACAAAATATTCTAAAATCGAATTCTTCAAGGATTTTGATAAGTGATTGAAATTATGACTGAAGAACACAACGTCAAAATTACGGTTTCCGCCAATAGATGTGTGGTAGAAAAAAAACCACAACCGAAGTAAAAAAAAAAAAGTAGAAACGAATTCGCCTAATTTTGTTTCCACTCATGGATTCATGTTGAATAATTATTCAGCCCAATATTATATAAAAAAAAGGATGGAGTTATCCGTTGATGAGGAAGCTTATAAAATATTCCAAAAATCTAAATGAAATCCCTTCTTCCAGGTTTTTGAAAAGCGATTGAAATTATTATGACTGAAAAACACAACGTCAAAATTACGGTTTCCACCAATACATCAAGTGGTAGAAAAAAACCACAGCCACAGGTGAAAAAAAATAAAAATTAATTCGCTTAAATTTTGTTTTCACTTATGGATTCATGTTGTCATTCAGCCCAATATCACATACAAAAGATGATGGAGTGAGCCCCCGAGAAAGCGTTTAAATATTCTAAATAAATCCCCCTCTTCAATTTTTTGATAAGCAAAATGAAATTATGCCCGAGAAACACAATAAGGTCAAGCTTTCGGTTTCTACACCAATGCAACAAGCGGTGAAAAAAAAAACGTTCAGCGAAAAAATAATTAAAAGTGAATTCGCTTGATTTCGTTTCAACTTATGGATTTATGTTAGTATTTATTCAGTCCAACACTAAATACTTCACAATAGATCGAGTGACCCCTTGGTAAAGCTTTTACAGTATTCTAAATAAAATCCCCTTTGTCCAGTTTTTAGGAAAGCCATTGAAATTATGTATAAAAAAACCTGACGTCAATTATTTATTTTCTACCAATGCAACAAGTGGTAAAAAATACCTCACCAAAACGAAAAAAAAGGAAAAATGAATTCGCTCAATTTCTTCTCTTGTGAATAATTCATGTTGGATAATTATTTGGCAAAGTGTGAGCCCTTGAGTACGCTTTTAAAATTCTGTTCTCTCAATAAAAATTTCTTCCAGTTTATCGGAAATCCAATGAAATTAGGACTGAATAAACACGGGGTCAAGTTTACACCAAAATGCAGCAAGTGCTGGAAAAAAACCTAGGACAAAGCAAAAAAAAAAGGGTAAAAATAAGTTCAAGTATTTTTTCCGATGGATTCTTGTTGGAAACTTATTCAGTGCAACATCGAGTCTATGAAACACGTTAGCATAATAACTTGAGAACGTGAAAATATGTCAAATATATTTGTGGACATTCCCAAACATAGGGACAAGTTTCATGCACCAATCACGTCCGCTTCTCGGGAACCCAATATATATATATACAAAATAAGTTCCCATCGAAGTCTATATGGGAAAACGGTATCCGTCATGCGCGGAAATTCCTGACAAAATTATGATAAAAAACGGGTGAATTTTGTACATTTTTTAATAAGTATTCTCCATCCTCTGTGCATTGGTACTAATTATCCTTCCATTTTTGGACTCCTTCTCATTCGGAAATGGGGAAGATTCTTCGTGGTTTTTTTCTGCTATCATTTTCTTCATCTTGAAAGATAAGAAAAAAAATTATTAAATTTCATCGGGGATTCATTCCTAATTTTTGTTCAACTGGAAAACCAGCAATTGAATAAGTTCACATTGAAGTTTACGTCCGTTTTTCGGGTCCCAACTGTATTTGAAATCTTTTATTAATCCATAAAAAAGAGGAGTACAGTAGCAAGGTACAATACAGAGATACCCCGAGATGCGGACATAATTGGTGCATTGAGAGTGTCCGTAAGTCAAGTCTAATTTTCCCTTAAACTTACATTATATAATTTTTAATTGGTGTTTTATGGACAAAATAATCACCCTAATTCCATGAAAATAAAAATTGTCTCCCATATTTGAAACTGATATATTTCAACACAGCAATATGGACATTTGGGGAATTGAATACTGATACCTCTGTATAGTACATAGAAATTTTGGCATTCTCCGTAAAAATAAAATTCAAGTGAAAAAGAAAGAAGCAAGTCCCTCTATGCTGGAGGTAATTTTTTTTAAATTAGCTAAATGGATGGTAAATTGGTGAGAGAAATGCCAAGGAATTTTCTCACATCAATTTTAGGGTTGGAAAAATCTGTTTCTTGAAATTCGGCCGGACAGCATGTATTCGCAATTTTATCACAAAATGTCCCTATGTCGGTTCAGTGTCCTCATGTCGGGCCTTTTTATCAATTTGTTATGGAAAAATAAGCGTCCCTATGTCGAATTGTCCGCAGGTCGAGATGTCCGCATGTGGGGTCTCTCTCTCTCTTTAAAATAACCGTCTTATACTAAATCTGTCATGCAAACCAAAATCCCTTGATCAAAATTCCCACGGAATTCTTACGGCTATATATAGGCAAAGCAAGATTTATTTATGCCTCCACCAAAAAAAAAAATGTACGCATAACCTTGAGGATTTTTTTCGGCTAAAATCTTTTAAGGCCCCCCATTCCTCTTCCCGTAGCAGTTTTTAAGGGATTCCCCATTCATTTTTCTGAATCCAAGTTCCGCTGCGGGCTCAGTTCTTCTTTCATGCATAAAATGAATAATGGGGGAGTTAGACATGCCACGACGACTTGCCCAGGGTTATGCAGTACTGGTGTTCCGAATCTCATCTGAAGGAATTACAGGGTTTGTATCGGAAAATCTTTCATCGCAAGGCAAACGACGATGAGGACCCCGTGGAAAAAAAAAAGGGCAAATGAGAGAGTACCCGTGGCTGGCTGGAAACCACCCGCAGGGCAGGGATGAGAAAATAATAATTTTTGTTTTCTTCAAATATTTTAAGCCTTACTTCTTTCATTTTTTTATTTTTATTTTTGAAGATGATGTGCTGTCACGCTTTAGAAGGACGGACCGCTTATGAGAAAGACGCAAGGAAAGCTTGCATCACTCTCATGGACTCATCCCGTGATAAGCGGATAATTCGTTTGAAATAATGCGACGTCTTCGATCGATTGATTGCAGCACTCATTTTTTGATTCGTTTCGTTTTTTTTACTGGGTGGGGATAATTTTTTTCTTGACATCAAGCCTATTCACGAGTTATAAAAACAAAACAAAAACCTCCAGCCAAAATGGAAAAAAAGGCAATACGAAAAAAATTCGTTATAACAAACTACTGTACAGTTCAACCTCTCGTCTAAGTCGAATTTCCAAGGACCAGGAAAAAATATTCGACTTAAGGAGGTTTTCATTTTTTGAGGTTTCCAGCAGTTGAGGAAACAAACACTTTTGTTGTGAGAATGGAAAAAAAAATGTAGGAAATCATAAATGAAGATATTCCGGGGTACACCTTGCTAAACTCGGAGGCAGGGGTTCATTTGCTATACATTATTTGTCTTTCAATTCCTTTCAAGATGCATCAAATTATTTGTTTTAATCATTTTATCGTTCAAATTTCAAGAAAATAATGACCAGAAGGCCTCAGAAAATTCGACTTACAGAGGTTTTATGAAAAAAAAGACTGAGTTAGGGAGGTTTTCAATGTATTGATACTAAGGGAATTCAGACAGGGACTTGAAAAAAATTCGACTTTGGGAGGAATTCGACTTATCGAGGTGTACCAGGGACCAGATAATAATTCGTTATCACGAAAACTCAGAGATTCACGGTTTTCAACACATTTTAGAATGGAATTTCCAGACTTGTGGAAAATGCGGTATAAAACCCCGCTCTTCCGAAAATATTGGTTATTTGTAAAAAAAGAATAAATAAAAATGGCATACACTTAGGTAAAGCACTACCAAGATACTGGAAATGGAATTTTGTAAGCACAATAATGAAAGTGGAGTCAAAATATGAAGTTTGGCTTTTTCTCTCCTCATTTCAATATCACAGGGGTGATGGCAAATTTGACTAACGGAGGTTCAAGCCGAATATTTTGAGTGAAGGATGGGTTAGTATATCAAAAAGAATTCGCAAAGGGATTCACTAGAAATACAAATATTTTTGATGAGAACTACTATTGACAGCATAACTCTTCGAAGAACAAAGAATGTCGGGGTGTCCGCATGTTGGGGTCTCACTGCAATTATTTCGTCATTCAAATCTGGGTTATCTCCATCGTTCCACGCTCAGATTTCAATCCCAAAAAAAAAAAAATCGAGGTGCGCCTTTTACTACTGGGCACGACGAAGCCATGAAGTAAATAACATTGTACTCTGAAAATACGATGTTGACATCTGTGTAATACTAAAATAACCCAACACAGTGTTGCCTCCGCAGAAAGAGGAAGCCAACACTTCATCCAAGGAAACGAATAAAAATAAATAACCTCCACATGAGTACCACGGAACCCACACATTTCGAAATAAAAATCACCATAGACTGAACTAACGAGTCAGCAGTATTCTTTTTTTTTATTATTATTGCTTCTCCTTTGAAATTGCATCTAAAGAAGCGCGAAACGCAACCAGAAAAGGAATAGCCTCTTTCGCAAGATAAAGTACTAAATTTCTCCGCGCAGTCAATGCCAAAAAAACTATTTTCGCAATTTCAAATCGATCAAAATTGGTGACGGAAGTTCGAGGGGTCATAATTTAAATATACGATTTTTTCTCCTCATAAAAATCAGTGTATCAATCCATCCGAAAACAGCGAAAAAAGCGGGATGCCTCGTTTTAAGAAATACAAAAGTCCAATAAAGCGAAATTTATTTTATGGAATGGCACCATTAATAATTTTGTGAGTATCGCAGTGAAATAAATTAAATCATGCGCATCTTCTATTTCAGAAAACAGTTCCAGCACAAAATCGCAAAAATAAATCGTACGGGGCATCAATAAAATTGGCATAAAACGTGTTTGTGTGCTCATCTTCACTCACAAAATGCGAATTAATTTTGTCGAATATAAAAACCATTGGTCAATTATTTGTTGAGATTGCAGCAGAATATCAACAAACGTATCATATGATTTTCCAAATACTGTATGTACAGTAAAACAAATAGTTATGAGACGAAAGTCTGGACTTTTGGCCAATTCGTCAGAATTGAATAAGAAGTCAGGAGATTTTCTAATATGTCTACGGTATGAAAAAAAGTAAGAATGCACTTTACAAGGGTTTGGATTCGGATATAATTTTTTTTCCAGAGAATCTCAATTTTGAAAATCACTAAAACAGTCTGCACAAAATTCTGGTGATGATGAGACCATTGATTCCAAGAATTTCAGTTATTCGTTCAATAGCTTATTTGCTGTAGATGGAACCGTTTCAACGTGAAAATCCAGATTATAAATATATTGCCAACGAATCGAAAACTAGTTAGAATTTAATTGATTGAATTTTAGATTTAAGTCCTCAGAAAATCAGATTAAATTGTTATAACAGATTTCCGTCTGCTCTTGGAATGTTCACCAGCAGTAGCCACTTCATGCACGAAATGCGCCCCATGTTTTTGAAACCATGAATATAATTTGTGAATGACACGCAAATAAGTTTCCGGCTCCTCCAGTAAGTTGTCCCTCACGTACCATGCGCTCCAATACATTAAATACATTTTCTGTACAGTACTGTACTTCAAAAGGAGCTTCTTCTTACACATTTTGGGGGAAGTGCAAAATTTTCCCCTTGGCCACGGCATTCTATAAAAAAATTATTTCAATAGAATGAAATTACAGTATAACAACGTCCTTTTGTGACCCAAGAACACACCATTTTTGGTACAGTACCGCCGAGTAACCCGAAACATCGTCCAAGGATCTATAAGCTGCAAAGAATTAACAGCAAGTTTTCCGAATTTTGCTTTTGTAAAGAGCATTAATTTATTTTACTTCATAAAATTAAAAATTTACTTTGACGGAGGCTTCATCGGATAAATTTTCACGTCAAGTGTACATTTTCTCACTTATTGCCATGATAGTATTTAGAAAAATAATCGCATGAGAATGAAATTACAAGATTTAGAGAAGAAAATGTCAATATGAAACGAAAATTGTTTATCAAAAATCAGGAAACAAATTACAAGCTGTAGGTTCAAGAAAAAATGGCTCGAAGTGTCACAAATGTAGTGATGATCCTTGTTTTTCAGTCATTTTCGCAGGGACCTTCGAAAAGTATTGCAATTACAAAATGTTGTAGTATGACATTCGTTGTAATATAATTTCACATTCGATTGCTTTCAATGCAATCAAATTTCAGTGTAAATCTGAAATTCAAATGATGGCTTTTCAGCGGAACGTATAGGATGAGAACAAACTCAAGAAAGAAAAAAAATTCGCAACGCGTCACAAAAGGGTTCTTCGAAAAGTCGATAGGGGTTTTTTTCTTTTTTTTCGAGCGAAACTTGAATACTTTCTCGGATGCCCCCGCAATATGCGCAAGTTCAGCCTCTCAGTCATGCCTCGGGGCAATAAACCCCCGAGACACGCGAGGTCAAGGAATTGAGTAATCGAGAGCCAACAGGGATTGAAGCTTCTCGGGTACTCCGGGATCCACTCCACACGAATATGAATACCCTCACGCATCTTCATATACACATGCCGCAATTATTTATTCGTTCTGCCACAGAAGAACTGATTCATGTTTTTATTTAATTTTACATGAAAGGACTTTTTTTTTCTTTCTTCTTTGATTGGCGCTGTGGCAGATGGTCGGCTCAACTGGTTTATGCGTCGTCAGCAGACACAGAGATTCTCCAAGGTTGAATGAAAAATGCTTGAAATACCGTAGCATCTTGTTAAAACGGAACTCGTTACAACGAATAATCGCTTACAACGAAATCTTATTTCTCAGGTCCCTGCCCAATAGTCACGCTATTCAATGAGTTCATTTATAACAAAATTTTTCTTTCATCGAACCTATTTTACTGGTCCTAATACAGTACCTTCATTGTAAATACATTTTTAATATATATATACACATATATATATATATATATATGTGTGTACAGTGAGACCCCAACATGCGAACACCTCAATATGCGGAAAATTCGACATAGGGACATTTATTTTTCAATAAAAAAGGCATAAAAAGGGCCAAACATATGGACACTGACTCAACATGAGGATACTATAAAATTGCTGATAAATTTCAGGAAAATTTACTTTTGTTAGGCTTATTTGTGAGAAATAGATATTTCCAACCCCGAGATCTATTCCAGAAAAATTATTTGGTATTCCACCATCATTTTCCTATCCATTCAGATAATTAAAAAAAAATTACCCATAGCATAGGGGGACTTTTTCCTCTCTTTGTGACTTGAATGTTATTTTTACAGATGCCAACATTTCAATGTACTGTACAGACGTACACAAATCAATGCTCCAAATGTTCTTATTGAGTTGAAAAGATATTGACTGATTCAAATTCAAGCAGCAACTTTTTTTTTCATGGAATTCTAAAGAATATTTCTTCCATGAAACACCAATTAAAAATTATATAATGTAAGTCTAACGGAAAACGAGACTCAACTTACGGACATTTTGACTTGGGGACACTCTTGATGTGCCAAATATGTCCACATCTGGAGGTCTCACTTTATAGCATGTATAGTAGAACCTCGTTATAACAAAGAATCGCTTACAGCAAATTCGTTCTTTAGTCACTGCCCAAGACATCAGTTACAATATTATTTAAAATGTCTTTATAACGGATTTTACTGGTTCCAACGGCATTCGTTGTAACGAGATTTATCTTTACATGAAATAGACTTACACGCACTTGAAGTGAGGACAGCAACTTTGTCAAAAGCATACAGTATATCTTTCAATAGCGGTCTGATAAGAATGTGTGGGACGTGTTTTCAGATAATTTGTCAAGTTCCACGCACATCTTTCATTTGACCATCAATCTCAAATTCGTCTCATCCAAAAGTTCTTCCAAAAGCGGAAGATTATTTTTTTCAAGTTTTTGCGCATAAAAAAAATCTTTCTTTGTTTTCGATCGCATCCTGAATAATTTTCAAGTCAGTAAATTTCGAAAATACATTTCTTGAGTGTTTCAAGAAAATTGAGGAGGAAACGTTTTAAATCAATGCTGGATTATTTGCCAAGTAATAAAGGGGGGGGGGGAAGTCTGAATGTATAATTCAAATGCTTTATAATCTAAAACATATAGCCAAGTAAAATTCCATTTAAACTCAATCAGCAGTGGAAATATTCAGAAAAGTTTATTCTTCCTTTTTAAAGATTATGGCAGTATTGCTTCTATTCATTCTGAAAATATTTTTTTTTCAACGTCCATCCTAAATTATTTATCGTATGACAAAGTCCAACAATATTGTCCAAATTTGGTCTTGTAGGAGTGTATATGATTCAAGTTTTAGATGTCAACAAAAAATTGGAAACGACGGGAAAGTCTTAAGCTCAACAGCTTCCCAAGTACAGTAATATTTCACTACTCGAAGGAAAATTTCAGAAGAAAAAATTATTTAAGAAAATTGCGATAAAGATGATTGGAAGAAAAAAACGATTTGAACAAGAAAATTTTAACGAACTTTCTAGAGGTCATTTCATCATTTGCTTTTCTCCGTAAAAAATTCATCAACGGCGAAAATGTACACGCATACGAACATATCAGGTTACAACGCTTTAAGACACATTTAATCTGGATTCATGATCCATTTTTTTATGCAAGAATGTGCTGCATCAGTTTGATCTAATGACAATCCTCAGCAGGCATCATATTTCCGAATACTGGTTTCCGCAAAATGTGTATTATTACATAATTATGAAATTTCTCTCGAGAATTCAAAAAATCTGATCGCACACTATAATAGTGATGTGATACTCATCAACGAAAACCGTTGCACAGTACTGTACTTACAATCATGCGCTGTAAATTAACACTTTCTACCGATTCCGCAAATTCTTTGCGGCAATAAAATGTGGCTCAAGAAAAGCCAGAAACAATCAAAATAATGAGAATTCATGAGAAGATCAAGGGGATGAGGTGGATAAACAGAAAAACATCAGCATTTTAATTCAGCACCGGCATGACTGAAACGATTTACGACGGTTTCTCAAATTAGTTTGGGTTTGGATTTGATTTGGAAAAATGTTGGTCGTGTGTTTGAGTAATTTGAGTTTTATGCAATATTGAATGTATTTCGTCAGATTGTAACGTAAGACACGAGGCAGTCGAACCCGAGAAGTTAACGCCTCTACTTTGAATTGAAATTACGCCGAAGACTTCTTGCAGATTATAGAAAACTGCCGAAGAAACATTTTTCCCATTATCGATTGATTTGCTAATTTTTCAAAATTTCTTACCTGCTGCCAGTTTTCAAAGTCAAAAATATCTAAAATTGTGAAATAAATTTCTTTCCGGTATCATCCGTCAAAAACATAAATGCAATGAGTTCCGCAAAGAATCTTGATTCACGGTTAAAATTTTTTTTTATATCTTTGACTTCAATAGGCTGAATTCACCTCATACTCACAAGGATACAAAAGAAAAACAAAAATTTTACACGCAGAAGAACTAGCTCAGATAATTACACTGCAAGAGTCTCTAGAATGACGAAAAAAGGAAAAATGCAGACTTCGCTTCTGAAATTGTTTCCCACCCAATAAATTTATTTCGGCACGAATTTCAGTCAAGTTCGATGAAGAGAAAAAAAATATATTCATTCGCGAAAGACCATGCATGTACGTGCTCAATATTTTCCAAACATTGCGAATTGTTTCAAGAGCGACAAAAAACGAAGAAATATGCCTTCGCTATCTACTTCTTCGAACCGATCAAGCGAACTATCCCTTTGAAATATTGATGATTATTAATAAAAAGAAGTCCAAGCTTATACAGTACAGAGATCAGCGCGGAAGAACGAGCCCTGCTTTCCGATGCTAGAAACGCTTGAAGAAGCGATACACGGAAACTTAGATAGATGTCACTACTGCTTTCATCCCATTATATTCACGCAAATTCCAACTCTAATTTCACAGGTTACTAAAAGTTGATCCCCGAACCTCACTTCCTCGTGAAAAAAAAGCGTGCTAACTTTTTTTCGCACCTCGAAAAGAAAACAAAGGAATATGTCACTCACCGGAACCGTCTCAACCGTAATCCTGGGCTTAGTCCTGGTCGGAGGCGCAGTTTACGGAAGAATGGCCTATCAGTTGCCCGATGGGTCAGACTTGCTCCTTGGTGCCCAGCTCAGAACCACCTTCGACTGCTCAGGTCGGATTTACGGATACTACGCCGACGTGGACAACAACTGCCAGATCTTCCACGTGTGCTACCCGATTGCCGATGGCAATGGACAGGTATAAAAGAAGAAAACAATAACTTGATTAATCATGGTCACACTTCCGTTGACCAAAACATAATTAATCACGTTCAACCAAGTTCGACTTAGCTTTGGAATTTACAGATTAGGAAAGCAAATAACTGACGTAGCCTAACACCATTTAGTGAATTGCCCACTCCACCATCATATAATTCTCGATTTTTCCAAAATCGTTGCTCACCGAAAACGGACAAATTATTGAATGCAGTAACTCCGAATTCAGACACTCGATTCAGGCAATGGATCAGTTAAAAATTCCAATAAAATTTATTTCCTCAGGTTTAAATGTGAAGTCTGAAAACTATTTTTTCAAGTTTTTAACATATTTTTTCTTGCTGTTTAAATGATCAAAACTTCAAACTCTTGGTGGCAACCAACAAATTTCTTTCATCGTTGAAAGTTTGGAGAAGAAAGACAGTCAAGTAAAGATTGCCATTTTTACTCGTTCTCGCATCTTCCCCCAATTTTTATCCCTGTAATTTTTGGATGATTTATTCTATGTGCAAGGTAAAAGAAACAAAAACATTCTTGAATCAATAGCACAATTGCTCATTTCTCAA
>CAJPEX010002042.1:0-23125 GCA_905338405.1 Notodromas monacha
CTTGGAGTTGACATCTTGGGGGGGGGGGGGGATATGAAGGAAGTTTTAGTCCAAGCCCTTGATTCAACATTTTCCACGACACTTGAAAGAAGAAAATTTTAAGCGAGAGGTTTTTTTAAGAATTTGTTTACTTGTGAGTTTTGCTGAAGATTTGGACACATTTTGAGAATAACTTTTTGTAAGCTTTTTTTTATGCCTGATAATTTTTTTTTCTGGGAATTTTTGTTTGGATGAAGGTTTTGAAGACTTGGTTTTCTGCATTGATTTGAAAGCGGGTATTCATTCGGGTTTGAATTAATCAGGGGGGTGGGGGGAAGGGGATATTTCTAGCTCAACATTTGCTGGGGAAGAGTTGGGACAGGGAAATGTTGGGACGCTGCTCCGGAGCTTTTTTGTATTGGCGTGTGTGTTTTGAAAGCGGGGGGTTTGCAGTGATTTTTGAGACTCAAGATTTGGACGTAGGAAGGTATATTTTTAGGATTCTTCTGATTTTTATTTTGAGGCGACTTCCCCCCCCCCCCCCCCCCCCCCGGGAGGGTTAGGAGAGAAGTTGTAAAAAGCCTAAAGCTGGAAAGTTTAATTAATCTAGTTTTCGTGATCCACATTATTCTGAAGAGTTGGGAGTCGGAAATGTTGGGACGCTGTTCTGGATCTTTTGACATATACTGTACTGCTATACCAACTTCAAGTGATTCCAAATTATTTTATCCCTTTGACAAATTTTGGATGAAGTCTGTTAACCGGGGCACATCTATGTTGTGAGTTTTAAAAAAAAAACCTTCAAATTTTTACGTTTGCAAAAAACCCAGTGCAGTAAAATATCGGTACAACGAACTACCGAGGACCTCGGGGAAAGTTCCTTATAACGAGATTCAGAGTTCTTTGAGCATATAGAATTGAAATCTATGGGAAACCGGTATTATATGCTTTCAAGTACGGTAGAGTACAGTACTTCAACAAAAGATATGTGAAGAAATCCTGCATTTCAAACTCCTTTAATTCAAATAATTGGGAAGAAATTAAAGCGTTGAATAAAATTAATTATCTTATATCAAAGCTTTTCTGTCTTATATTTTCTAATCATATACAGCTCTTATTTGAAGTGTAATTTGAAAAAAAAACAAAAGATGCATCTGTAAGAAGGGCATTTATTCTTTAAGAACTGTGAGTTCCTTGAAATATACCAGTATCCTACCAAACATAATTTTCTTTAAAAATAATTCCTATTTTATTTCTAATTTTTACAATAAAGCAGATAAAATTTTATCACAGCTTCATAATTCCTCTTACACTAAATATTCAGTGCAAAAATGTTGTATTTTTGTTCTTTGAAGGTTTTTCAATTATGCAGGAAGTGGGTTTTCTCAGATTGTGCCACTGGGCAAATTTTTTCTGTTTCCCCTTGACAAATAATCAAGGTAAAAAATTGTATACTGAGAAAAAATAGAGGAAAATAAGTTTGTTATAGCGGAATTTTTATTGTCCCCATGAAGAAACTGCTGCTGGGACCAGGAGAAGATTCATTTTTTATAACGAAATTTCGTTGTAACGGCATTTTACTGTATATAATGAATAAAAATGCGTTCGCTTTCAATTTTCATGGCATCAATTCAAATTGTCTTCAGTCTGAAAATCTTTCAAGTTCGAATTTTTTTTTAGTTGCAGTGTTTATATGGTGTCACAGTATTAATTTCTGGGATACTCGAAATAATGTTTTTGCCCTTGTTGTTTTGTGATGCAGGAAAACCCGTGTGTGTGTTTGTTGGGACTCCTTTTGGCCATCATGGGCCACGCGGACGTGGAGAAACGGGGTTTGGAAGTGGGTGCCCAAGACGATGCGTGTTCCCAGCAACGAGCCACGGGTTCCCAGGACCACAACACCACCACCACCACCACCACCACCATCACCAGCTGCAACCGCGAACCCAAACCCGATTTGCTGCAACGGGTCACGCAGAAGATCTTCTCGGACCCAGCTGGGAAATCCCGCGGAAGACGTGACGAAGACGATGAAGACGAAGAAGAACAAGAACGAAGAGACGAAGAAGAGGACGACGAAGACGAAGATGATGATGAAGACTTGAATGTGTCCGAAGCGACGAAAATGGTGGCGTCTCGTGAAGACTGGTTTGCATCCTCCGAACACGTCCCTTGGACCACTTCAAAGATAGGGGTTTATAATCCAGTGCTCAAGGTTCGTTCTGCTGGGGGGTTCTGTGCTAATACATTTTTTTTTGGGCGAGGAGTTTCATCTGTCTTTCCTCTTTGCAAACGCTCAAAGAGGTACTTTAAAAATGTCACCTAGGTGTCGCTTGAAGACTAGCGCACTACAGTATCCGTATAAAAAAAAGTACAGTACAGTACATGACTGCGTGAATGATACTGCTTCAATATCATGGAGGTATTCATTTTATTATTTTTTTTAGAAAGAGTCGAAGAAATAAACAAACACATTTTTGGATAAAATAAGCGAACTGTACGAGCTGACAAAATAATTGTTTATCCTGGTGGTCAGAAATTTTGAAGTTAAGTTCGGCAAAAAATGAATTTTTCTGCACTCTCAGATTTTGCTCTTCGGCGATAATTGAATCAGAAGAGAAGTCCTTGCCTGCCAAAATTCATACTGTGTAGAAGAAATTATTTACGTAACTATACAAGCAGGAAATGTGATAAATATAAGAAATGAATTCGTATTCTTCTATCTAGAGATATGGTATACTGTATATCTTCCGCATTTTAATCTATTTGCGTGGAATCGAATAAAATTATGACGTATAATTTTCCGGTAAGGAGAATTTTTATTGACTTAATTCCACTGCAGTACATTCTGAAGAATTCATTTAATTCCGTTCAACGAGCGAAGACTGCTTTTCAGGAAAGTTTATAAAATTTTAAAAGAAATTATCAAAAGGAACATCGTCAACCGTAATTGTTGTTGCGACCATGGAATCATTTTTTTTATAATGACGAGTTCATAATAACGACATTTTCTTTCCTGTATTCGAATGTTATTCATTTATTTATTTTTATTTGTCGAATTGTCATTTATTTCGCAGAAGGAACATTCTAAAATTGCGATAAATTCCCGGGGAAACTTAAAAATTGCGGAAAAAAATTAATATGATTTACTGAATCAGGGAAACTTCTTAGAAGTACTGTATACTTTTTGCGGATTCACTTGTTGAGTTGTTGTCTTCAATGGATCTTTTTCTTAATGCTTCGTTAAAATTGGAAATTATTTTTAGCGGATCAATGTTTGTTCAACAATTTATTCCTTGAATTTATAAATGTATCAATTATTATTATTTTTTTATTGCGTAGGTGTTCAAGTGTGCGGATTGCGAGTCGTGCATCGGGTTCCTGGCCCGGGTTGCGGAGCACTGGTTGGGCACCCATGCGAACATGCGGGTGTTCCAGTGCCCGCGGTGCCCCTACAACTCGGCCTGGGCCCGTTGCGTCCGGATGCACTACACGAGGGCCCACGAACCCCACGGCGACCTGCCCGAAACCCTCATGTGGAAAAGCAGTCCGATCCTGGTCCAGGTGGACACCCTGCTCACCAACCTCAAGGCCGACGTGGAAGCCAGTGTACGTTCCACTTATTTTTAATCATTTTTTTCTATTATTATTATTATTATTATTATTATTTTGTGTGTGAATCATTGACTACTGATGTCATATTAATTATTGAGTGGTAATTTTGTTTGATCGAAATTACAAATCACCGTGTCCGATATGTCGTGAATATTGCAATTTATCCTGGTGGGGGAGACTCTTTTTGATCCCCCACCTTTTTATGTATGTATGCTGTGAAATCTCGTTAGAACAAACTCCAAGGAATTTTTGGAAAAATGAGTCTTTACAAAAAAATGTATTTTAGGGATATTAATGGTTTTGGAACATGTGTAATTTAAATTATATTGTAAACAGGTAATAAATGCTATAAATAAGTGCTTTCACAGCAGATATATGAAGAATTATTCCTATGACTTCCGACTCTTTTTTATGAAATAATGGTAACAAATTAGAAAGGGTAAGATTTAATTCTGTTGTTTTAGTTTAGACCGTCTCTTCAAAAAATATCCTGTAAATTTTCCCTCTGAAATATACCCTGGAGCAAGAAAAAATGCATGTGTAAGAATAGCATTCATTAATTAACCATTGTTTCTTCCCTGAAATAGAGAAGCATTTTTTTGCATTTGATTAAAAAAATTAGCTATTTCTAAGTTATAAATGTAAAGTAATGCTATATAAAAACTGAAGAGCATCATCTGAAAATCTTACTACAATTATTCTCTTTTCTTTCAATTTTGTTGTAGAGAGAGTCCACCTGTATTAGGAGTAAATTTGATGTGTGGCCGTGGGTATACCCTTCATTGACACTGGGTTTTGCTGTGGGTCTACAAAAAACCGAATTTTAATTTATTTTAGTTGAACCCACATTCTTGCCAAACTCCCCATAGGTCAACTGCTATAAGATTGATAAGTAGGTTGGGTCAGGCAGAGGGAAGCCTTGTGATCCCTGAGTGTCTGAGATGAAAGAAAAGTGTTTGTTGGGATCAAATAAGTACTCCTGGGGGGTATTTTTTTTCTGCCTGCAATTCAGAAAAAAGTGGGCTTCAGAAAAAGGGTTCGATAATAATGTCCATTGGATGATGGTTCAACACATATTTTACTACTGTTCACTTTTCTCACCTCTCTTCATCCGAAATTTGAATTGCGGTACCGTACCGTTGGTACAGTATCGAGTATAGTATTCCCTCGCGAATACCGTGTTGAGCTTTCCTTGTTGAACTTGAATTCGACCGCTACTAACTTTCCGCCTGCTGCCTATTGATGATTCAGTGAGATCGCGAAAGAACAGTCGTGTTTATATTTGAGACGCTAAATTTATAATTTCACTTGCCGAGAAATCGAAAAATTCGTCAACTCTAAAGTAATTGAAGCACTGATGGTGACTGCTGGTGAAGATTTTTTCATCACCCATCGTAGCGAAGTGCAATGACGAATAGAGACACGGGTTTCGGAGAATCATCCGAAGTATATACTCAAGAATGAGCTGAACTGACGTGAAGTCTCTCATCAAATTTGTTTGTGGCGAAGTGAAAACATGAGCGCTCATTCTGGTGGCGTTGTCTATAATCTCGACTGTTACTGCTTTCGTTTCGTAGGTGAAAGTGTCTACTACGAGTGAAACAACCAATGAGTCCCATCAGCCAGCTTTGCAGAAACCAGTTCCCGCAACCCGAGGCAAACGATCGTCGAAATCCCGTTCGCGGCAGCACCGCGACGGCGGTGATGATGGGGCGGCTTCCCGGGGTCTCGCAGGCGCCGTCAGAAAGTACGCCTGCGGCTACTGCTCGTATTCCACGGACCGCCGTGATCTGTTCACGCGGCACGAGAATATCCACAAGGAGGAGAAGCCGTTTGTGTGTTTCGTGTGTGCCAAGCAGTTCAACCGCGCCGATCATGTGAAGAAGCACTTCTTGAGGATCCATCCCGACGTGCCGTACGATATCAAGATGATCCGGAGGAAGCCCGGTAGTACCTGTGAGGATCCTCAAGTGGCGGCGGCTATGCGCAATGTGCCGACTGGCAGAAAGGTGCGACACTAGAATAAATGATCGCATTTGCTTCTCTCCTTTCTTGTTCTGTCGTATCTTGCGTTTTTCGTTGGATGTAGTTTGACTTCAGATTTCGCCTTAATCATGTCAGCGCGGTGAACATCTCTTCTGAATGGGTCTACGTGGTGGTCTTAGTGATGAGTGACAGCTTTCGATCTCCGTTGTCCCTCAGGACTTCGTCGAAATAGTGATGCTCTTGATGAAGCAGTGAGGGATGGGAAAAATGATGTTCCTTTCGACTCGAGTTCAGTATCATGATCTTATTTCTAAATAACTGCGATGTGTAAATCGATCAATCAGGCGATGTTCAAGCGACGCTTGATTATGAAACATTCTACGGAAGGTTGAATGTGTCTTCCGAGTGAAAATCCCTGTTCTTCCATTCTACTGCTCTTTCTTGTCCTGTTTTCCCCCCAAGACGGAAAGCGAGAACCAAGCAGTTCCGAGATAAAACGGGGTAAATGGGCGAAAAAATGAAAATTCTTTCAACTTCCTTTTGAGTTCAGATGTTCGGTGAGAATTTGTTATGATCACTTGAAATCGTCTGCGCACGGACGTGACGACATTTTTCCGAACTAGTTTTTTGAGTCTTATTTTCTTTGATGAGGACCTTGTTCTCATTTCTGAGCAACAATAAGTACGTGCGTAGCAGTGTCGTGGAGCTCCGAATTTCTGTGTTGGGCACAAAAAAGCATGCGCAGAAAACTTCGCTGAATGAGTTCCTGAGCTGTTGTGAACGTCGCTCGAGAGCAGGAGCAGTGGGTCACAAAAATTTGATTTTCCGTTCCACATTCCTTGTCTCACGCATTATAAGTTGTGCTGCCTTTTTTTCTTGATTTTTAAGTACTTGCTGTATTTCGGAGAGAAAATATTCGATTTTACGGGTGCAGTCCAAGACATTTTTTGAAAAGCTGTGTGAGACGCTTTAGAATTCCAGCGGGTGAAATATTAGAAGTTTATTATGCATGCACTGAGATTTATCCAGAATTTTCATTCTCGTTAAAGTGGGTTTTTTTAAGCCATGATGGACATAAAACCGCGACTTCATTTGCATTCAAGGACGAATACATTATTGTATTCGATTTTTGATGGTATTGTACCTTCTGGCAAATTTGATGAATGAAGGGGTTCGTAAATTTCCAAGATATTGTAAAAATTTATTTCGTCGTTATTACTTGGAAAAGACGCCGAGAGATTCGTGTACCAACTTTCTGAAATTGGTCATTTATTTTGATCCCAGCGTAAGGATAAAAAGCGGCGTGTTAATTTTCGGAGGAATTTCAAGTTCATTCTTGTCTTGCTTTCGCAGTCGTTCCAGTTGCTGATGGCTGGAAATAAGCTAGGAAAGACCAAGGAGATGGAGTCGACGATGAAGAAGGAAGATTTCCTGTTTCCCGGGCCGGAAATCACCATCAGCCGACACATGGCTCCGATTGTGGCTCCGGTACTCCATTTGGCTGCCGTACCGACCCGACCCCCGGTTCCCGATTTAATTTACATGCCGAAATTCACGCCCACTGCTCTTGCGATCAATCACTTCCCGTTGTTCCCTGTGGCTCATGGAAGTGAGTGTGATTCATCGTGTCTTCATTTTAGAATATTCAGATGAAGATTTACTTATTCATACTACAGTTGAACCCCCCCCCCAAAAAGTCGAACCTCTCGAATATACAGTGAGACCCCAAGATGCGGACATAATTGGTGCATCAAGAGTGTCCTTAAGTCAAGTCTCATTTTCCCTTAGACTTACAATATATAATTTCAATTGGTGTTTTATGTACAAAATACTCACTGTAATTCCATGAAAATAAAAATTGTCTCCCAATTTAAACTGATTCCAATTAATATAATTCAACACAATATGGGCATTAGGGGAATTGAATACTGATACCTCTGTACAGTACATAGAAATGTTGGCTGCAAAAATAATATTCAAGTGAAAAAGAGAGAAGGATGTCCCTCTCTGCTGGGGGTATTTTTTTAATTAGCTAAATGAATGGTAAATTGGTGAGAGAAATGCCCAAGAACTTTTCTTACATCAATTTACGGGTTAGAAATATCTGTTTCTTGTAATTTGGCCTGAAAATTATTTGCAATTTTATCACAAAATGTCCTTATTTTGAGTCAGTGTCCTCATGTTGGGCCTTTTTTATTAATTTTTCATGAGAACATAAGTGTCCCTATGTTGAATTGTCTGCAGGTCAAGGTGTCTGCATGTGGGGGTCTCACTGTACTGTCCTATTTATGATGTGTGAGTTGTCGCTGTGCGAGTTCTTGTGTAATCAAAAAAAATCATCGATTACACGACAACTCGCACAGCGACAACTCACACAGCAACAACTCACATAGCGACAACTCACACAGTGCGACAACTCACACAGTGCGACAACTCACACAGCACGACAACTCACGCAGTTCTTTTTTTTTTTTTTTTNAATTTAGGATAAAGAAAATCTAGACACAAGAAAGGTATACATTTTTGCCAGAACCTGAATTAAAGAAAAAGAAAAAAAGTAAAAAAAAGAACTGTGTGAGTTGTCGCACTATATGAGTTGTCGCTGTGTGAGTTGTCGCACTGTGTGAGTTGTCGCTGTGTGAGTTGTCGCTGTGTGAGTTGTCGCTGTGTGAGTTGTCGCTGTGTGAGTTGTCGCTATGTGAGTTGTCTCTATGTGAGTTGTCTCGTAACCATTTTTTTTTTCAATTCCTTGTCTGAAGTCTCTTGGGAACAAATGTTTTGAAAACCTGTGTAACTTGTTGGGAAATTGCTGCTGATACTTGATAATCTTGAGTTTACGGAAGGACCAGGAATCGCCAATCTGAATTTCAAATGCTGTGTTTTGGTTTTGCCCTTGTTGAAACTACAGAAGGCTGCAGATGAAAATGAGAACTAGAGGAGGTGTCATATGAAAAAGAGCAACAACCAATTATTATTCAAGCACTTTTCATCTGTTGTGTGTTTCACTAAGGAAAACAAATATTTTTGTTCTGTCAGTCAATCTTTTGTTGGAATTTTGTCTGCTGCCAATAAAGATAAGAATTATACAGAAGTTCTCATGTAAAAAAGAAGAACAATCAATTAGCATTATTCATGCACTTTTCATATGTTGTGTGAATTACTGGAAAAAAAAATTCTGTTATGTCAAACAATCTTTTACTGTTGGCTGTTTGCCCTCAACATATCTCAAGGGCTTTCCCACTCAAACATCCATGACTGACATTTTCTGGGGATTTTTGTGGTTATTACTTTATTGACACCAGAAAGAGGAAAGCAATAAAATTGTAACTTCATGTGTTTTGGAAGGAAGTGAAAGACTATTTGGGCGAATAAACCGATGCCTTCAACTTCAGCATCACCTGAACTCATTCACAATCGAGAGGCAATTCAAGACCGAAAATATCCCCGATTACAATTTTCTGTGATTCTTCATCCTTTTCCCAGAACAAAAATGCGTGCTTACCAAATCAAAACACTCCTAAGTTGATTTTTTCTGCTGGTTTCTTGAAATTTGAATGGAATCAAGACATTAGACTGTGATATTTATCGTGGTGCTTGTTTTTTGTTTTAATCAGAACCTCGACCAGCGAAGAAAGCGAAATTGAAACCGGATCCAGTTCCGAAAACTTCGCCGAAAAAGAAGCCAACCGCCGCTCTGCTGGATGACGATGCGACACGAATCCGACCCTCGACGACGACGACGACGACGAATGGATCTGACGAGAAGAGATTCACTTGTTCTTTCTGTCCTTGGACCGGAGTGGACTCGTGGTGCTTGAAGCGACATCTGAACACCCATGTGAAGCCGTACACGTGCCCGATGTGTGACTACAAAGCCGCCAGAATGGAGAGACTCCAGCTGCATGTGGGCCGAGTGCATTGCAAGAAGATTTGTTCCAAATGCAGCCAGTTGTTTGACATGCAGGATGATTTGATGAAGCACGTGGAAGAAGAACAGTAAGTTCTTCCTATATGTACTGGTGCCATTGAATCTATATAACTGTGGGTTTCTATTCGAAGACCTTTCGGCACCCATTACGTGATCATTTCAGTGTCAGTGACGCGAAATCCAGTTTTTTTTAAATCATTGAATAACTGCGATGTTGAATCCGCTACAGTTGAGGCTATGTTCATGTTTACTGTTGAACCTCGATTACCCAAAACCTCCCGTAGTTGAATTCCTCACTATGTCAAACTTTTCTCAATGAAGTCCCTGTATTCTGAATTCCATGAGGAATACTTCGTTAAAAACCACCCCAGCACAAGGGCCTACTCTCTCAAGCCTCTGTAATTCAAATTTTCTGGAGGCTTTTTTGACTATTATTTTAATGAACAACAAGAAAAGCAATAAAAATTTAATTTGATGCATTTTGAAAGAAGTCAAAGACTTGTAGGGCAAATGAACCCTCCAAGTTCAGCAGCCTGTCAACCCATTTGAGAGTTACAGTTCTGTGATTCGAGACCCAGAAAAACACCAAGTAAAATTTCCTGTAATTCCTCTTTCTTTGCCCTTGTGATTACTTCACATTAATTCATTATTCAAATCTAAAACGAGAATTTTTGCTTAAATTTTCAGGCTTTTTCCACCATCATCTGTGCACAGTATACCAAAATGTGTGCTTGTTCTTTGATTTTTAGATTTATTTTCATGTTAACATGAGCAGATTGTAATTTTCTTCTGCACAGTGATTTTCTGTAACTTGAAGCTTAAAAAAAAAGTTCATTTAATTTGTTATGAGGCTTTTTTCCGAATTTTTTGACATAAAAGGGAACCAGTTGAATATGCTCCTATTGATATTTATGGGAAAGCAATGTCTGACATGTGGACATTCCAATGTATGGTACAGTGTCCTAGAACCAATTTTGTGTGCGCATCTTGGGGTTAGGGACCCAGAATGTGAACTGGAGTATGTGTTTGGGCAGGGAACCTACCCTTCTATGTGGACTGGGCTATCTGTAGATTTTTGATTGTGACACATGAAATTCAATTGAACTAACATATTCAAGAATCAATTGCACAATTTAAAAAAAAGTTGAGGCAGAAGAAGATTTGTAATTGGAGATGAATTCTGCAAGGAAAAATCCTGAAAACCAGTGCCCCTCACCCATGTATACTCTTGAACAATAAAAAAAAAAATGAAGAGGAATTGTATGACTTCAAGCTTCTTGTCAATGAGAAATAATGGTTCAAGCAATAAAAATTTTGGGAATACTGTATTCATCACTTGGATGTACAAGTGGAAAGAGAAAACATTAATCTAATTGAGGAGGTTGCCATATTCTGTTGGCCAATTTCAACTGCTCCTGCGCAGACAGGAAAAACAAAATACCAATGGGGGAAAATGGTTCAACCCACAAGAAAATATTTCACAATTCATGATCTTCAGCCTCAACTGAAATTGAAATAAGAAATTACAATCTTACTGGAGGGTGCGTGGTATTTGAGTAAATATGGTCTCATCCCAGTATATTACTGTATATTTCAAGAATTTATCCTGTGAATATTTTTTTTTTCCAGTGTGAAATTGGGTCAAAGACCGCCAAAAACGGTGTGCCTGGAATGCGGAACGGTGCTGGACAGCAGATCGTCTCTAGAAACGCACATGATCATTGTCCATCGCGGGAGCTTGCTCAAGTGCTCGCTCTGTGACTTTTGCACCGCGGACCCCGCCACAATGGACGCGCACTGTTCTCAGCGGCATTCGAAACCCGTTGTGGACCTGGCCGATATCGACGGCAAGAAAGCCGAGTTGTGGTCGGGCCAAGGGCTCCTGTTTTACCAACAAGCCCTGGCTACGCTTCCTGCTTCCATCGGATCCGACTCTGGAAAGGAGGTTCGTTGTTTTGGGACCTCCCCTGATTGAATGCAATCCGAGATTGATAAGAGTATTATTAGAGCAGTGGGTCTTGGTTAGCAAACTACAGTGAGACCCCCAAATGCAGACCCCTTGACCTGCCAACAATTCGACATAGGGGCACTAATTTTCTCATAAAAAAATAATAAAAGAGGCCCAACATGAGGACACTGACTCAACATAGGGACATTTTGTGATGAAATTGCAAATAATTTTCAGGCCAAATTACAAGAAGCAGATATTTCCAACACTAAAATTGATGTAAAAGAAGGTCTTGAGCATTTCTCTCACAAATTTACCCTCCATTTTACTAATTAAAAAAAATTACCTCCAGCATAGAGGGACTTCCTTTTCTCTTTTTCACTCTTAAATTTTTATTTTCATGAAATTATGGTGTGTATTTGGTGCATAAAACACCAATTTAAAATTATATAATGCAAGTCAAAGGAAAATGAGACTTGACTTAGGGACACTCTTGATGCACCAATTACATTCACATCTTGGGGTCTCACTGTATGTGGTTAACAAACTTTGGGTATTTAGAAGGCAGCAGGCCCCCAAAATTGCACACCCCCTTAGGTCTGGAATTGGCACCATATATTTCCCAGCAGTAATGATTTGTCTTGCTCTTCCAATGGATTGAAGTTAGAAGAAACAAAATAAAATGAGTCTTGCATGGTTTTGACTTCTCTTTCAATACTTGTGTTTTTTTGCAAATTTATTTCTTAGTAATTCTCTCAATCTGCTTCTAAGTGAAGAAAATTGGGCTTGGTGTTAAAATGAGGGTGCAGAAATGTTGAGTGATCAAATTGTGTGAAAGGATTGACTAAGAGGCCCGAATACATTTACTGGATGCCTTTTTGGGGATGAGAAAGTGTTGACTCCACCTGTCCTCTCTGATGGCATTCTTCTTGGGCTCCTGTCTTCATCAACACTTCTTGAAGCTTCTCTTCTAATGTTTTCAAAAAATTAAAAAAAGAACAATTTAGATGTGAAAATTTTAGATGACAATCTTATTGAGTTTTGTGTACACTTTCAAAGGTCTGGAACAAAAACAAAGTATTCCTTTAATACTGTCAGGGAAAATGTGAAACCTCTTATTGTATAGTTATTTGATTCTTCCATTTTGGGCCTTTGAAAGAAGGTCACCTGTGTCAAAAACTGTTCTGTGATGCCTATTTCTTCATGCTTGAGGAATTTTAGTATGAGTTGATAATGAAGCATTTGTCATGTGAAATCAATAGGGAAACTGCTGGCGATGCTTTCAGTTGGTTGCCAAACTCAAGAGTTGAAATATTTCCCGGACAAAAGTGCTTGTTTCCCTCTAACGTGAAACCTCTTGAAGTAGAATTGTTTTGGTCCCTTGAATTCCACTTGAATAAGAGGTTCACGTTACAGTGAAATACTGTAGCTTCGTTGTAACGAAAAATTCGTTGTAGAGTAAGTCATTTTAGGTGTAGCTGTTATGGGTTCAGGGACCTATTCAAAAAAACTTCGTTATTATCAATTACTTTTTATAACGAGATTCATGGCAACAAGGATTAAACTCTTGATATTTTCCGGAATATTCCAGGTGTCCTCTGATGAGAAACCTTCGAGGAAGAGAAAACATTCCGGCGAGCGGACCACGGAAGTGTACAAGTGCGATCAGTGCAGCGAAGAATACTCGCGTCGGATCGGACTTTTGTTGAAATTGTACATGATTACGTGTTGTGTGCGTGGTATTTGGCTGGATGTACTTAACCAAAAAAAGAAACAAAAACAAAATCCGCGCTCGGTGAATGTTAATTTTGCAAGGGCAGAACATTAAAAAAAAAGGAATTATCTTGCCATAAGAAATGTTTTGCTTCTCTCTTTTTTTTTGCACTTCGAACCACGCCCTAATACAGGTGGAGTCTCTCTACATAGCTCTCTTCAAAAACTTTGAGGGATCATTATTACATTTTTGTTGTAGAGAACCTCTGTAACAGGGCGGCTTGCTCAATGTATGACCCATGTGCCAGATTCAGGCTGTACACCAGAGACTCTTCATCCATCCTACAGTCTTTGTCATGCAATTTTCAAGGTGGCAGCGACAGCAATCATTCAAAATGTTTATTGAAAGATTCAGAATTATGCTCTACCCTTCAAAATTGTTACAAAGTTGTGCTTGTAATTCAGTGCATATAGAAACTGAATCAAATTTTGAACATAATTTATGAGCAGGACATTTGGAGCATCAAAAATGTTTCCTGTATTGTGGCCTGAAAGGACTGCCCACTTTTGCAGTGAGACCCTTGTCCAGAGAATATGATATCAATGTAGTCCTTGGCCACCTCTGATTCGGGCAGCACTGCTGCCCTATGGTATGTGGGCCACAGAAAATACATTAAATGGAGAAAGTTGCAGACAAAGGTTATTGTAGAGAGCATCCACCTGTATAAATGGTACCATCTGCAGGTGAATGTATGCACCTCCTTTTTATCTTTGTTAGAACTAGAGGGTGCCTATGATGTGTACACAAATTTGAGTAATTTGCATAAATGCATATCTTGGTGATGATTATTGTTACCCACAAAAGGATCTGGCGCTCTTATCTTGAGTTCTTTTGGAATCATTGTTGAAAATACTGTGATCAAGAAGTGGACACCTTTGAGCATTTCGAGATGCATGAGTCATGAAGGGAAAGTGTAAGGATTGTGTGACCCCATTAGAAATGAAAACCTAAATCGATTTAAAAAGATTTAGCTTCCTGGAAATTCAAAACCCAGGAAAGTGAGTGAGTGCTTACATTCGCCCATTTATGGAATTTCAATTTTGTGCAGAACGCAAGATCTGGGAGAGGGGCAGGGTATCCTTATATTTGCACAAATATGGCATTTTTTGCGTATGTAATATATTTAACATTACATGTTTAAGACATATTTCCCCTGGAATTTTCTCTTTTAAGGAAATTTTAAAAAAATTCAAAGTTTGATGATCAAAAATTGTCATGCTTCTGTTGTGCTTCATGTACAGTGTACCATGACCTTGAACAACTGGGGTTGATACCTTCCCCCCTTTCCTGCATACAGTTGGTCAACATTCACCATGTGACTGTCATTGTTAGCTCTTCCAATTTTTGATGCCAGCGTCTTCTTCTTTACAGAACAGATGCCGCCCACATTTCTTTCTCTCCAAATATCACATCAACAAAAATCCAAGATGAGTACAGCCAGGAAAATGAATAAGCCAATAAAAACCCACCCAGGCAAAAGCCAGCATGAAACCCAAAAATCATCCCTAAGATGCAGGATTTCCTGCCACCAGGCAACCACCCACTGAACATTCATTATAGAAGATGGACCAGACAAAGCACTACCTAAATATCCTGCCATTGTCCAGAGAGAAAAACAATCCTCACTGGGAGCAGTTAAATTTTCTTCTCTCACAGGAAAAAGACAAGTTAAAAAAAATTACACACGTCTGACGTCTTCCACAGTACCTAAACGACCAATTTAAAGACGTGGAGTGAATAGGTGTTTTTGTCGGGACCTCTCGTTCTCGACACTCCCTTTGTATACAGTGCAATTGCGGGTTAGGAGGAGGGGGAACGGGGTACCGTGGAAAAGAAAGGGTTTCCATCAGGGGTTCCCTTACGGAGTTTTGAGTCCCGTCCTTACCTGAAAAAGAAGGAGAGACCTATTACCGCCCTAAAAATATGTTAGTGCTTTGTCCATATAGGCATGCTTTTTTGTGCACATCCTTCAATGAATGGTCAGTGAGCTGATTGGGTGGTTGTCTGGCTGGATGATTTCCTGCATCCTGGGTTATCAAGTGCATGGGCATGGATGGGTTTTGTTCTATTCCTGCTGGTTTTTGCATGGGTGGGTTTTTATGGGCTCATTCATTTTCCTGTTTGTATTTCTCTTGGATTTTGTTTCTGGTGCACTGATGTGGATTTTACTAATTTTAAGGTATTTTTGGGAGGTTTTGGAGACAGTAAGCTAGAGGGAAGAGGCATGTAAGTGACAGCATTTTTAAGGTATTCATTCAAATAGTTTTTGTGACTGATGACACTAAGCACTATAATACAAAAAACCATTTGAAAGTAAATAGAAAAGATTTTATTTGGCATTTTTTCATGGTTGTAGCTTAATTTTAAGGAGATATCCTAATTCAAACATGGGTTAACTTTTTTTTTGGCCTCCCTGTATGCTCTTATTCAAAGGCATTTCCACATGCAGGTTTCCTGGCTTGGGCTGGGGCACACAAAGGGAGTGGAGGATAACAGAAACAAGGGAAATGCAGAGCGTAGGAGCCAGCATATGCTGAGCTCCAATTTTTCAGATCAAAAATAATAAAATTGTAAATTTTAGAATACAAATGGAATTTGGTTTGAAATGTTTCAATGTACATCCTTCATTTTTGTGAATTTTGCTGATGGTGGAGCAGATTGATGATTCTGTGCTTCAGTTTCCACCAAAACTAATTCCTATACCAGCATTTGCCTCATATACTCCACCTGAATGTGTTTGTCTCGCATCTGCCTTAAATTGTTGGGGTCAATTTAAAAATGGAAACGCATGGATAAGAAAATATCACATATACTCCTATACTAAAAGATGCTTCATCATTGGGTGAATGAAGACATGAGACAATCATACAAAAAAAAAGCATTTGAGATGCAGCAGATTAGAACTACAAATTTTCCGGAGCAATTCATTTTTCTCACATATACTTTGAACAATCCACAAAATAACTACACGAATATCACAAAACACCCTCCTATTAATATAACCCAAAGAAAATATAAGGATATTCCGCATCTGTTCGCCTCGATCACGTATATAGAGGTGGGCTTTAGACCTACACCCAAAATTTTAAAGTTTACCAGATTGGAATGAAGATGAATACATGTAAAATATTCATTAAAATCAGAATAAATAGAAACTCATGCAATATACGCATTCTCCAGGTGCAACATTTCAAATGAGCGAAGTGCAAAGTACTTGATTCGGGATCATCGATTTTGCCTGAGAGTTTGCCAATAATGTAACACAATTAAAGCGCCACTTTCCAGAGAAAGACAGCATTTCCTAAATCTTATTTGTATATGTACTATATACAGTTGAACCTTGCTAAGTCAAATTTTCCCTAAGCCAAATTTTTTTAAAGTCAGTCTGGATTCCCATAGAAACAATGCATTAAAATCCTCCCTAACCCAAAGTATTTTTCTCTCAAACCTCTGTAAGTCAAATTTTCTGAGGCCTTTGGGTTATTATTTATTTTGAAATATGAAAGAGAAAATCAACAAAACAAATTATTTTATTCATTTTGAAATAAAGTGAAATACTACATAATTGATCAAATGAACCCCTACCTACAAAGTTCAGCAATAGCTGTAAACTCATCAAGTAGCAAATTTAGGCCCAGAATATCCTCACCTGCAATTTCCAGTTATCCTTGCAGCAAAAATATTCGTTTCCTTCACTCAAAACCTAATTTTTTTCCTGGTTCCTATAGAAATTCAACTTAGAGAGGTTCAATTGTATATATTCTCCCCCACCATCATCTCCATAAATAAACTTGAAATTCCTTCAGAGGATCACTATACAGATAATTGTTTCCCCATCATTTGGAGCCCTGAAGTCGAAGAGCATCGCGATCTTATCCGATTATGTTTACCATTCAAATATCGGATTCAGCAAGTCCTCAGCATCAGTAACAGTAAAACCGTCCAAGTTGGCAACGCTAGTGTAGTCTTCGAACCACGCAGCTGCAGCCGCAGAACCTCTGGTATTGTCCAATTCGAACGTTACGCTGTTTGATGACCCATCATATCTGCACTCAGGGCACTTGGTTTGTTGCCCAGAAATTCCGGAGTCTGCTGATGGGAAAACAAAGCCAGTTATAATCGCAACATTTACGCGAGTTACGAATTTAGGACTTAACAACAGAATCATCAATCAGAAAACATTTCAAAGTGGATAGATTTGCACCGGCTGATTTTTATGTACTGTAGTATTCTCAGGATAGAAGTATGTATAGCAGCCCAAATGGGGAAATTGGTGCACACTGGGGACATATGTTTGTAATTCTACACAGCAGTGACCCTGCTGTGCACCTGAAGTGTACCAAAGTTCTTCTGTTGCACATGCATATCCCTAATGTGCCCCAATTGTGTGTTCACACCAGGATTACTCAGGGTAATCACATTTGTAACCAAATAAGTTACACCAAGGTATTACTCAGGGTCACATTTGTAAACAAATAAGTTACACCAAGGTTACAGTTGGTGCATTTGTGTGATACTCCTGTTATGTCACAATTGTGCACCAAATGTAGCCCAGGAATAATGGTAGCAAAATTTTGTCAACAGAGGTGCACGCTTGTAACCAAAGAATAGCCCATGTACACCAATTGTGACCCCAGTGTGCACCATTTGTGGGGTCACACAAAGAATAGCTCCCCACTTGGGCTAGGTTTTGAGTTGACCCATAAGAGCAAATTTGACCTGCCTTACAACCATTATACCTAACAAATGCAGTGTTGGAACCAATTATTGTGTTTTTTAGGTGAGGCACCACCTAACAAAAGAAAAACAAAGTCTCTGAAGCAAGGATTCAAGAATTGGGATCTGATTGACAGCAAGTCATCATCAGCATCTCCAACACGCACAGCTCGGCATGCCTATATACAGTGAAACCCCACATGCGGACACCTTGACCTGCAGACAATTTGACATGGGGACACTTATTTTCCCAGAAAAAATTGTAAAAATGGCCTGACATGAGGACACTGACTCAAGTATCCCTGTAAAACACTATTTTAACGTTTATGTAAAGACCGGATGAATGTTCTTTTTCTATAAAGGTTCCCTGAAATTGATGTAAGAAAAGTTCTTGGGAATTTCTCTCACCAATTTACCATCCATTTACCTAATTTAAAAAAATTACCTCCAACATAGAGGGACTTCTACGTTTTCACTTGAATGTTATTTTTCTAGATGTCAACACTTCAATATACAGGACAGAGATACACTATTCAATGCTCCAAATGTTCTGATTGAGTTTAAAATTTATTTACTAATTAAAATTCAAGTGGAAAACAATTTTTTTCAGGGAATTCTGAAGAATATTTCCCCCATAAAACACCAATTAAAAATTATATAATATAAGTCTATGGGAAAACAAGACATGACTTAGGGACATTTCGACTTGGGGACACTCTTGATGCACCAATTATGTCCGCATTTTGCGGTCTTACTGTATTACATATCTACTGACAAAATCGAAATCTCTGAAGAGTTTCAGACCAATAACACATTATACCGATTGGACTATATATGACATCAAACGCTCAAGTACACTGCAACACTTGCAGCAAAAAATAATTTGCATGTAATGCGCCAAACTCACCATTAACAGAATATACGTGTTCGTTGGGACACGCGTACCAGAGGCCCTGCTCAAAAGCCGTGGGATACAGAGCCAATCTTTCTTCTGCAATATCACAAGGATATTCGGCTTCTCTGAACAGTCTTCTGGATTCGGCTTCCTTCGCTTCCGTGAAAATGTCAACATCGGATAATTTGTTCACAAATTGAGAAATGAACAGCTTCTCCTCAAGCTTGTGAGTTTTTCTCTGAGTGATCAATAGGGTGAAATAAAAGCAAAAGACATTATTGACTGCATTCCAGGCCAAAGAATCACACTTTTACGTTTAATCGAGGTCGTCTTTGGTAATTCTTTGAAACATATTTTACTTACTCGCATAGCGTCCAGTAATATGAAGAATCGGAAACGCTGGATTTCTGCCGAAACAGCTTCTAAATCTGACCCATTCAACTTGTCCTTTCTTGATATCACGGATCTTGCCACCTATATATATGTCAACAAAAGCAATATACAGTGAGACCTGATGATGTGGATGTAGTTGGTGCATCAAGTGTCCCAAAGTCCAGTCTCATTTTCCCTTAGACTCACATTATATAATTTTAAATTGGTGTTTTATGGACAACATACTCACCATAATTCCATGAAAGAAAAAATTGTCTCCCATATTGAACTGATTTTATCCATATATTTCAACACAATGAGGACATTTGGGGAATTGAATACTGATACCTATCTGTATACAGTGCAAAGAAATGTTGGCATTCTCTGTAAAAATAAAATCAAGTGAAAAAGAGAGAAGGAAGTCCCTTATTTATGATGGAGGTGATATTTAAAATTAGCTAAATGGATGGTAAATTGGTGAGAGAAAAGCCCAAGAACTTTCTTTGATAGATCAGTTTTAGGGTTGGAAATATCTGTTTCTTATTGTAATTTGGCCTGAAACTTATTTTCAATTTTAGCACACAATGTCCATATGTTGAGTCAGTGTCCTCATGTTGGGCCTTCTTGATTAATTTCTTATGGGAAAATAAGTGTCCCTATGCCAAATTGTCTGCATGTGGGGGGTCTCAATGTACAGCTATTATAACAAACTTTTCAAAAACATGGAGTATAAAGCCATTCAAAAATAAATTCAAAACCAGAACTCAAATAAGAGCAAAGTAGAAAAAAACATGTGCTGAAATGTGAAAGGAAAGTATGGTAGTAATATGCCTTGAATTTTATCTTGAACAATCACCTGCCAATAAGGTCCAAAATTTTAAGATACCCATCATTTTTGCAGCAGCCGAGGTTGTGTTGCATTCTCCTTGAGTCTTTCAGAATTTTGCTAATAATTCGACAATGCAAAGGATATACAGTACATTGACAGATAGTTCCACATAATTGTCTTCTTATTGTTGCCTAAATGACACTCAAATACTGTACTTGAGAGTGCTTCGTCAATGCTGGTTCCTGAGTGAGGCCTATATGCATAACATTTTGTAAATGGGTCAACATCCTGAGTTTACAATAAATGAATTTGCTAATGTAAGTTGAGCAATAGCCATTGAGCAAATATACTGTGCATACAGTACTGTACCGTATGTAACTAGGTGATACAGGTAGAACCTTGCAATTTGACCCTCATCCAATGCCGAACAAGGGTTGAGTTTTGAATTGATCAAATTGCAATAAGACACTTGGTCAAATTCAAAATATAAGTTTAAAAACGCAAAAAATGGAAAAAGCAGGTTAAATTGCAAGTCAACCTCCCTGCAAATTCAACCACTGAATTGCAGGACAATCAAATTGTAAGGTACAATTGAACCTCAATAACTCAAACCTACCTAAGTTGAATTTTTTCAGGTCCTGTCTGAATCTCCTTACAATTAATGCATTTAACCTCCCTAAGTCAAAGGCTTTTCCCCTCAAACCTCCATCAGTCAAATTTTCTGTGGCCTGTTGGCTTTTAATTTCTTGACACAAGAAAGGAAAAAGCAATAAAAACAGAAATTGATTTGTTTTAAAAGGAGGCAAGAGACATAATTAGGCAAATGAACCCTGCCTCCAAGTTTGGGGTTCTTTCAACTCATTTAAGAAGTAATTTCATCCTCAGAATATCAAAATTTAAAGTTTTGAGCAATTTTTCTATGTTTCCCAGAACAAAAGGGCTTTGTATTGTAGCTCAATTCAAAACCTCCCTAAGTCTAAATTTTTGCTGATCCCTTGAAGTTCAACTTGGAGAGGGTTGACTGTACCACCTCTATGGGAATCAGCAATTTTCCAAGATATAGGCATTCACATCTGACATGAGATTAGGCATGGTCCTGATTGTTGGAAATACTGTATTTACTCAAGTACCATGCAACATCAAGTATGGCGCGCACCCCCATTTTTCCACCAGAAATTAGTTCAAAAACCTATTCCTATGTAAGACGCGCAGCCTGGTTCTTTACTGTTGCTGAAAATAAAAAAATGTTAAATCAAGTTGAAATGTGAAAATGTTTTATTTTTAAATTCATTTTCCCTGGTCAATATTTTGTCTTTCTGTCTTTTTCCATCCACAGAAGCAGCTAAAATGCATTTGAAATATAGGATAGCTTCCTCAATTAGATGAATATTACCCCCTTCCTTCACTTCCTGTTGCATCTCCAAGGGATGAAACAAATTGAGCCAATTTTATTCCCCATGCAGGAAGAGACTTGGCGCCACACTTTTCCTCTTCAATTTTTCTTACTTGGATGTGAAGGGCACTGATTTCGGGAATTTCTCTCTAAAATTTATCCACAAGTACCACACGCACCTATTTTTCTGCCCCAATTTTTAGAAAAAAAGGTGCGCGTGGTACTTGAGTAAATACAGTAATTCTGAGCATACCTTTGAATTATTTTTGAAATTCATCGGAATTCCACGGTACAACATCATATAAACCGCTAAAGAACTGTTTCAATACTCACCTTGCGCAATCTTGAATCCAACCAGCTTGTGTAAAATGAAGGATTCAAATCCAAAATCAAAGAGGCAAGTGCTCCAAGAAGATCGATTCGGTTGCAAATATTGTCAGCTTGTATTCCATCCAATTGTTTCTTTTCCATGGTCCGTTTTTTCTTCCCTTTCGCAAGCAGGAAAGGACTATGTCCTGAACCGTCGCCACCCTACATATACAGGATGGGCCAAAAAAATGTGAACCAATTTTCGACTTCATAAACACCTCAGCAGCAAATTCAGCTGTGGCAATACCAAATGAAAGCTTGCTCAGTTCCCTTTTGAATGGTATGCAGTTTTATGATCCCAAGTGCCCCGCTTTGGGGCACTTGAATAAAACTGCTTTGGAACGCTTGAATAAAAACTTTCCAAAAAAAAAAAGGTTGTCAGGCAACTTCCTCCCAATAAGCTGTAGTAGGGATAAATGGGGTTCAGGATCGATAATTTTACCTAGCAAACTTCATGCTGCCTTCAAGAGGGTGCACACAGTCCCACAATTTTGGAGGTGGGAGTCAGAAGTTTAAAAAATAAAACATTTGGCAGAGGGATGTTGCTCCCCTCCCAACCCCCAATGCAACCTTGGCTCCTGCAGCCCCCTGCATGCAAATTTATTTGATGTGACTGGATTGCTCAAAAATCAGTTTCAGTCATCAATAAGTACAATTATTGATGAAAATCCGTTTCACTCATAATACATCACAATCCAGTCATAATGAAGAAATTTGCATGTAAGGATCACAGGTGCTGCTGGTGCCCTTCTCACACTGCCACTTCCTGAATTTTGGGGAAGTTTTTCCCCTCTTGAAGGCAGCAAGAAGTTTGCTGGTCAAATTATTGGTCCTTCACCCCATTTATTTCTACTGCTGCAGCTTAGTATAGAAGGAGTTGCCTGACAACTTTTTTGTACGGAAAGTTTCTATTCAAGTAGTTCTTGTGACCATGTTGTGGCACTTGGGATCCACAAAACTGCATACCACTCATGGGACCTGCTTTGTGATAATATCCTTCCTTCCTGTATGAACCAAGTGCCAAGGCTTCTAGGGAGCCCAGCACCAAACAAAGAGTCCCAAATAACTCATGCAATGATGCACAGCATTGTCTTTGATTCTGTCTATATTAGCCCATCAGAAACACAGAAAAATCCACCCAAGGAACCACTTTCCTCCTCTTCCTTCTTCCTCCCAAATAAACTCAGAATTCATTCCACTGCCAACTTTCCAACTGAATGGAGCTAAAACCTCATCTTAATTATTACTAAGCTCTACTAAGGTCAACACTGTTCAAGGCTCAGACAATGAATTCCCAGATCCTGGGAGAGGATCCTCTTTA